>JANAVB010019798.1:6026945-6174491 GCA_029216955.1 Iris pallida | reverse complement strand
TCGTGCCATGACAGATGACACAGTTTGTTCAGAGCCATCACTGTCGACATCAAAGTCCGAATTACCCCCATCATGAAAAGTAGACCGATCACTGTAAGGAAGATTCCTTTGACCGATTGTTTCTCGGCTTCGAGATCGAGTATGCTGGTAAACACCATCATCTGATTCTCTAAGTCGGTCAAGATAGTGCTGGCTAGGTCTCCGGGTCTTTCCGTGCTTGCATTTTCTACCCCTAGAATCTCTGGAAGTCATGTTGACAGAGGCAAACATTACCTCTTCTTCATCATCACTCTTTTGATCAATATAAGGGAAAGTCAGATGCTCGAAGACAGAACGTTTGGTTGTTTGGCAACAACATTTGATAACCACTTCGTGAGGATGATTGCAATGATGAACTTGTGATTGTTTGGGAGAACTGGGGGTGATATTCCGTTTCTGCCTGAGATGATCCCGAAGATCAGAGACAACGGGATGAGAAGAAGTAGCAGGGATATACTCATAGATGACATTTGGAACATGATTCTGATTTCGTAAACGTTCGATTCCATGAGTATAAAGAGAGGTACTCATCTGATTGGCATAATTGTCAGGATTCCTTACCTCAAAAGGTTGATACTGAGGCAAGTTGATCTTAGCATGCTTACGTTTTACAGAGGTAGGTTTTGATTGGGGTTTTCTATTAAGATATGCCCGTAAATCATTTAAACCGCCCCTGGGAACCTCAGTTTGTGAAACTTGTAATTTGCCTTGTTCGGATCGTGAAATCCGCAAATTAGGCAATTCCTGAATATTTGCCTTGGGAGTAGGTAAAATACCTCTCTGATTAGTACAAGAACCCTTGTAAAAAGAAGTTTTTGTACTAATAGGTGCAGAGGCACTATCAGTTGGATCCTCCTCGATAAGAATCGAAGAAGACTTGGAAAAGGCCAGAGGACCTTTTCCATTGTTTTAAGATGAAGGGATAACTAAAGAGCATTTCCCTCTGTTATCTTTCAAGTTTTGAGCTTGGGAAGATTGGGAGAAGACCAAGGGGTCTTTTCCTTTTGATGGAATGGAAGAAGGAACAGCCAAAGGACTGTCCTCAGTAAACTGCGCCTAAGCAGTTTGGGGTTTCTGGATTCTGGAGTGATTCGGAGTAGACTGCGCCTGAGCAGACTGCGCCTGTTTAGTCAGGGCAGCAGATGTATTGGATTGAGCCTTGGCAGCAGCAGAAGATTTGACTTGTGCCAATTTGGCACAAACTGTGCTAGAAGAAGGTTTGGTGGCAGACTGCGCCTGTTTCCCTAAGGAGAGAACAGACTGTGCCTGATTGTGAGGCAGAGATTGTGCTGTTTTGGCATGAACTGTGCCAAAAGATGGTTTGACAGCAGACTGCGCCTGTTTCACAGTTTTAGTCTGTTTCCCTAAGGAAGGAACAGACTGTGCCTGATTGGAGTGTTTAGCCGCAGACTGCGCCTGAACAATCTGTTTTCCTAAAGAGGGAACAGACTGCGCCAGGTTACCAGAGATAGGCACTGGTGTTTTAGAAACAGTAGGTTGTGCCAAGGAAGTGGCAGCGTTCTTCATCAGAGAAGGAGCAGAGTTCTTGGGAGTCCACACTGAGCGAGACTTGCTCTTGACGAAAGTCGTAGTGCGGCGAGGAGTGCTTTGTGCATTAATCATCGCTTCGTAGGCCGTTTGGTCAACTTTCACGACCAAAGTCTTCTGCGTCGAGCCGATAGACGCCGTGTCACATTGAGTTGTCACCTTTTCATCAGAGGAAAAGGTCGTCCCAAGCAGAGTCGCCATTTTGTTTGCAAAAACAAAAGTATGATCTTTATTTCACAAACTTTGTAAAGAATATTACAAGAATTCTGGGAAAGTACAACTATAGGAATCCAATCTCGATGACGATCGCTTTATCCCTTGGACGATGTGAACTTTGAAGACTTGAATCTCTGAAGAACGCAGCAGCACTTGGACGAAAACTCTGATCTCTCTTGATTGTGTTCGTGATGTGTTGAATGGAAACGAAACTCTATTTATAGAGTTCTGAAATAACTGTTTTGGGCAGTTATTCTGGAGAGCGCCTGATTGAAGTGTGCCTGTTTTGAGCACGTATGACAAACTGCGCCTGTTTTCACTCCATTATCACGAACGTGCACCAACTGCTCTAGACACGTGGCATTATTTGATTAAAATGCGCTTGGTCGTGTACAGTTAGTGAGACACGTGTTGGACATGTAGAGTGGTAGTTAGGCGTTGATTTAGTCAAAACGCGCCTGTTTCAGGGACACGTGGCAAGCTCTAAATTGATGTTGTATTGAACTGCGCCTTCTTCACTAAGACGTAGGCGCAATCTGCAAAGTGCGCTTGAATTCGGATGGAAGTAGGCGCTATCTGCTGAGTTCAGAGGGAAGTAGGCGCTATCTGCTGAGTGTGCTTGAGATAGTCAAATGTAGGCGCAGTTCGTTGATAGCGCCTAGTTCTTTGATGTAGGCGCAATCTGTTTAGACAGCTGTCATATCTTCCTCGAGCGCCGCGCCATCAGAGGAATGATAGCGCCGCCTCAATCTTCGTGTTTGTCGGGAAATGATGACTCCACGTCAGCTAAGCGCAGTTTGTGAAATGCGCCTCTATGATGCAGAAATAGGCGCGTTCTGTGTTTGTTGATGAAGTAGGCGCCATTTGTTTGTAGGCGCATTCTGATTAATCTGTTGAACTTAACTTAGGCGCGGTTTGATTTTTTTTGACCTACAACAGCCGCATCATTAAAAGACATGTCCGATGCGCCAGCCAGACAGTGCATCACACGGACGCGCCCTTCGACATCAGGCGCATCACACAGACGCGCCCTACAGTACTCGACGCATTACAGAGGGTGCGCCCTCACACATCTCCATACCGAGTGGAACGCCAACCGACGCGCCCACTCAGCTGTCCATCGAACGTCACCAACATTAAATGCTGAACTGACAGAGTTGGCAGCACGCCTCCCAAAGTCTGAACAGTTGACAGCTTTTTCAGAAAACGAAGCGTCGACAACGTCAGCATCATCATGACTTTATTTCGATGGCTACTGCCACGTGGCCACTCAATCAACCGCATGCGCCTCTACGGCCATGCGTCCAAATCAGCATGCGCCTCAAAAGCCATGCGCCTCAGACTGCTCTCTGATCCCGAAAGACAGAAGGAAAGTCGCCTGCATGCGCCTCAAAAGCCATGCGCCCCAAATGGTTTGTAACTCCTAAAGGTTATGAGCCGCAGCCTCCTCCTGCGCCCAATCCAAGGCGCAGCCCACCAGATCACTCCTCTCCACCAAATCCGAGATCTTCAAACCATGAGTCGACGACACGTGTCTTTTGACTCAACTCGTCCAAGATTTCAGCAACAGAAAGATCTTCTCTCTGCTACGTGCCGGCTTACAACAGCAGTATGAAGAGTTCTCCCCCTCGATCAGGGCGCAGCATCCGTGCGCCTCCATCAGCAACCTCCACGTGGCGTCCCCACACCGGCGCATCCTACATGCGCGCATGAGCAGCCAGCCTGTAAAACTATAAATAGAAGGATCATCTCCTTCACACACACACAAGACTCACAACACAGAGAGAATCACCGGAGAGGCAGTTCTAGGCACTCAACGTCTTCCTCCTCTCAGCAAGCTCCAGCACCCAGAGCAATCAACACCTTCAGAGAACCGATAACCGTCGTCAGCCGGTCAACGGAGTCAACGCATTACCACTCGCTGCATTGGCACTAAGGACCCAGCTTAAATAAAAGTGTACTCCTAGGACTACATCTAAGTCCTATATTGTATCACTGTTCTGTTTGTATTAAAATTTCAATCAAAACAATTTTAATGGCAAACAGGTACACTTAGGTTTGGATCACGTCTATGTGTGCCTAGTGGAGATATCAGACAGGAGGTTATGGCAGAAGCTCACAGTTCTCAGTATTCTATTCATCCTGGAGGGACCAAGATGTACCAAAATATCAAGCAGCATTTTTGGTGGAACGGGATGAAGAGGGAGATAGCTAGATTTGTTTCCCGTTGCTTGGTATGTCAGCAAATGAAAGCATAACAGCAGAGACCAGCTGGGTTATTACAACCGCTTTCTATTCCGGAATGGAAATATGAGTATATTACACTGGACTTTGTGACCGGTTTACCAAGATCACCAAGTGGTAAGGACGCTATTTGGGTAATAGTGGACCGACTTACGAAGGTAGCACATTTTCTTCCTTTCAGAGTAGGGCAGTCTACAGAAAAGTTGGCAGAGTTGTATATGCAACAGATAGTCAGGCAGCATGGAGTCCCTGTCAGTATTGTGTCGGATCGAGATACCTGCTTTACATCACATTTCTGGAAGAGCTTACATCATAGTCTGGGTACCAAGTTAAGGTTTAGCACGGCCTACCATCCGCAGACGGATGGGCAATCAGAAAGAACGATTCAGACTTTAGAAGATATGTTGCGAGCTTGCACTCTAGATTTTGGAGGGTCTTGGGAGAGTCACCTGCACTTAGTCGAGTTCTCATACAATAATAGTTATCAAGCCAGTATCCAGATGGCGCCGTTTGAAGCACTATATGGTAAGAAGTGCAGATCACCGCTTGCATGGGATGATATCGGAGAGAGGAAGATGTTAGGCCCAGAAATGATTGTTCAGACGGTTGAAGTAGTTAAGAGAATTAGAGAGTGACTTCGAGTTGCGCAGGACCGGCATCGTCATTGGGCGGACCAGCATCGTAGGCCGTTAGAGTTCTCTGTTGGGGACCACGTATTCTTGCGGATCTTACCTACTCGTGGGATCATTAGATTTGGCGTTCACGGGAAATTGAGTCCGCGGTACGTGGGCCCATTTGTTATCCTTGATCGGATAGGCGATGTTGCTTATCGTTTATCCCTCTCACCTTTGTTACGAGAGGTGCATGACGTGTTTCATATATCTCAATTACGTAGGTATGTATCGAAAGCAAGTCATATCCTCGATCATTCGGAGCTGGTTGTTGGTACCAACCTGTCTTACGAGGAACAGCCTGTGTCCATTTTGGACCGAAGAGAGAAGATACTCAAGAACCGAACAATTAGTCTTGTCCGTGTTGCTTGGGGTCATCACTCCTTGGGAGAGTCAACGTGGGAACGTGAGGATGATATCCGATCACGGTATCCACACCTGTTTGACTCACAAGGTATATCTCTTTCTGTATACCTTGATTGTCCTGATTCTTCATGCTTGTCACCTTATGGGTAGAGCTACTGGATATCGTGGAATGATGAATTTACATATATAGTACTTGCTTTTGACATGGTAAAATGATTGCTTGCTCACTAGAATTGCTTGTATTAGTTTAGCTCCGATATTTCTACCTGCTTGGATTTGAAATTCCGAGGACGAAATTTTTCTAAGTTGGGTAGAGATGTCACACCCCGTTCCCAGAATGCGTATTTTTATACATGTGCAATTCAT
This sequence comes from Iris pallida, assembly GCA_029216955.1. NCBI lineage: Eukaryota > Viridiplantae > Streptophyta > Magnoliopsida > Asparagales > Iridaceae > Iris > Iris pallida. Next base: position 6,169,041 of record JANAVB010019798.1, on the reverse strand, counting down.
GTATATTTATTTAGTATTTATCATGTATTATCCTGTATTTAAATTCCTTTAATTTCATGTTAATTAATTATCTGTATTTTATTTTCTGTAATTTTATTTCTGCATTTTATTTCCGGCTTTTAACCTCTCTGCTTTGCTTTCGGGTTGCCTTGGTTGGATCTGTATGAACCCGACCCTATAACCCCACCTACCACCACCCTTCCTATTTAAAGCTTCTATCTCATTCTCTCTCCTCATAATTTTCCTTCACCATTACTTCTTCTTCTTCCTCTCATCACTTCTCCACCTACCAGCAGTAGCAGCAGGCAAGTGCAATCTTGCTTCTTGCTTGGAGAACCATTTTTATGGTTTATTATTCTTCCTCTCATGATCCTGAGAGAGTTTACTACTTAGCATTTTTGATTTCTTTGGCTTGTTTCTTCTAGATCTAAGTTGTGGTATTCTCGGTTGTCCATGGGTTCTGAACCATGGGAACTTCATTTCTGGCTTGGGATGAAGGTTCCTGAGTCACGCACACGTTCTTACATGTCTGCGTATATTTTCAGTCACGCACACGTTCTTACGTGTCTGCGTATATTTTCAGTCATGCACACGTTCTTACGTGTCTGCATGTATTTTCAGTCACGCACACGTTCTTACGTGTCTGCGTGTATTTTCAGTCACGCTCACGTTATTACGTGTCTGCGTAAATTTTGAGTCACGCTCACGTTATTACGTGTCTGCGTGAATTTTGAGTCACGCTCACGTTCTTCCGTGTCTGCGTGAATTACGTATCTGCGTGAATTTTAGTCACGCTTACGTTCTTGCACGAGTGCGTTAATTTTTAGTCACGCACACGTTCTTACGTGCGTGCGTGTATTTTCAGTCACGCTCACGTCTTGACGAGCGTGCGTGAATTTTCAGTCACACACACATCTTTGCATAAGTGTGTGGATTTTCAGTCACGCACACGTCTTTACGTGTTTGCGTGAATTTTTAGTCACGCACACGTCCTTACATGTCAGCGTGAATTTTGAGTTACGCACCATCTTTGCATGCGTGCGTGAATTTCTTATCACTTTTCCACGCTTACTTTCACGCCCATTTTCCACGCTCATTTTCCACGCTCATTTTCCATGCTCACTTTTTTACGCTCACGCTAGGAGTGCGTGCATCACTTTTCACGCTTACGCTGTGCGTGCGTGAATTTCCCTTGCGTGAATTACTTTTCACGCTCACTCCTACTAGACTTGGCGTGACTTGTTGTCCTTAGTCTAGACTCGTTGGCGTGACTTTTGGCCTTAGCATAGACTTGTTGGCGTGACTTCCTGACCTGGGTATTTTTATTTATTCTATAACTTATTCATTTAATGGTGGCATGATAATTCTTCTATTATATCCTTACGCCTCTTGGCATGAACTTGATAAAATTATGATATGTTAATATTGTTAATACAGATTGTTATGTAGAATGTGTCATGTGTCTTGATTGATCTATGGATACCCAGTATGACTAGAACTTAACTATGAGGAGTTATAGGCTCGACCCCATGTAATACTAATTGACTTTCATGTCTTGTCACCATTGATAATGATTGTGACATTGACTAATAATTGATCATGCGTTCCTAGTTGGAACTAAGAGATTGGCTAGTCGTCTTATTGAATTGAATGAATGAGACACGTTCATGTAATAAACTATTGCAATCGATTAGCCGATCCCGAATATTGGCATACAGGCACATGCACGCTTCAAATTATTTATTTATTTATTTAGTTATTTATTTATCTTACAAAAATAGCATGTGTACTTTATGGTCAAGGCATGATTACTCCGTGGTTAGATTTGATTGTTGCATTACGCTATGTAAGACCTACAACATAGCCACACGGGTATCGTTGTAGAGTTGCGCATATCGTACCCCGTACAAAAGTACTCATTTGAATGACCATGATCCACGGCATAGGATTTCGCTTAACATAGAGACTATTAAGTTAAATAAAATAATAATTGCATGGAGAGAATGGATTCCCGAGTTCTTACATGGCAGCCCTCTTGGGACTAGTAGTTTCCGACAGGCCGGCTGGTTTTCACAGATACTGTAAATCTGTCACACGGACAGGAACGGTATCTGCTTATATTATTAAATTGTACATGCTATATTAACGGCGAGCATCCCGCTGGGACTCGTTTAATTACATGATTGGCATAATTGATTGACTGGATAGACTAGCCTCGCTCGCACATAGTAAGAACTGAGGAATACCTATTTGCATAATTCCAGGATAACTTGGGACTCACAATAGCAAGCCGTAGTAGTTGATTGGCCGTTCAAGATAATTTATTTGTGTACTGTACCTACTCTGTTGCCTAACTGAGATGATCAGAATGTCAGGACATGACGGGCCAACTTCTGTTCTTGTTTGGTTGGGAGGTTGGTTCGAAGTATCGTGATGTTATGTGAATCCTAGTGGAGAGCAGAGATCTATTATTATATTCTCTTACTTACTGGTTTAATCCTTCATATCATGCTCCCTTGTGGTACTTGCTATTAGAGGTCTAACCTCTCTGGTTTTGCATGGCCAGATTTAGAGCCAGTTCTCGAGGATCCAGCTTACTTCTACCTCCAAGATGGTCAATACTAGGGGAATGATCGCAGGAGGACTCGAGTGGGTTCCTTACTTCACCACTCGTTTTGTTATTTACTTTATACTTTGCCGTTTGGCACCGACATGTTAGTCGGATTATCTTGCACTTACTTTTACATGATTGTAACTAAGTCAGACTGCAGCTGATAACAATTGTATATATGTTACTATACCATCTGGCTATGTTTTATAAAGCCAGATCTCAAGAACATTTTGACTGAGCGTTTGGGACGCCTTACTGCTTATTCTCACATGTTCTCTATTTTTGCTTCTTGTTTGAATGATTGAGACAATAGATGTGAAGTGACCATAGTAAGACTTTCATGTAGTATGCACCCCCTCGTCTGGTTAGACAGCATTGATCGTATTATACGGTATTCATCTACCCGTAATACGTAGCTGGCTGAGTCATTCTCCCGCTCTCCAGTATTCTGGTTCTGGGGCGTGATACTTCACCATATCGCCGCCTAGCGGCCCTTGCTACTTCGATCACCAACAGACCCAATCAAGACTTCTGGACTAAGTATCACTTGGCCAACTTCGCCTTGCGGTATTTCCTGACTTAAACTCAAGATGACTCAAACCAACTTATGCAACTTATATGCCAACAACTTAAGATCCGACGTCGCATCTCGTGCCGAAGCACGTCGCCTATATTGATGCCAAATCTTAGGACCAAACCTTATGTTCTAACTGTACACACATCCAAATGACTCAATCTAAAGGCACACACGCGGATTGCCGCCCGTGCCGACCCATCTATATGAATTGGTCACTAACATCACAAGCTATCATGGACTATAGCCTTGCTATTCGGTGACCCTTTCAACGCAAGTAGCTAGCCCCGCTGAAAGTTTTTGAATAATCCGAGCGGTTCGTCCAGCTACGGCTATACATGTTTTCCTTCGAAATGACGCGGTCCCATGGCGCCCAGGGTTGTCGCTCGTGGAAACTCCTCCTTGTCGACAAGTTGTCCAATGACCATGCAAGACTCGACACAAACTGACATCTCACACAGTCATTCCTCTTCCAATGTTACCATCTCTTCCAAACCAATATCAAGACTTCTATCATTTGAGACCCCTCGACGACCCACGGTCGCGAGCATCCTTTCCATGTTACCATATCATTTTATTCAACTCAATGCCTATTCGATGTCCTTTCTCTAAAACTTATTATATCAACCGTGGTTCACGTCCTAAACACTAAGTCCGTGCATTGTGCCTTAAACCGAGTTACATTCTACGCGACGCTATCACCCAAGTCATACTTTATATGACGGGCCTTGAGACTGTGAGACTATGTGGTCATACCCAACCGTAGAACTCATAGGACCGTGCTTGCTACCTCTCCGATAGCCTAACATAACTTGCCTGACTTAAACGCACAACGACTCGACGAGCAAAGGCTACGTCAAGCCTCGCATTGCGGAAACGTGCCACGCATGCGTTCGACTTTTGAACGACCAAGTCATTTGGGTGCCTAGACTTATATCATAAGCCGTACAACACAACTTAACTCATGGGGCAAGCCAAGGCTATGCCAAGCCTTGATGATAGGACCGTGCATGCTTTATGAAGCGTTTATGCGGGCGATGCCTATGACTTAGGCTATGTTCATAACTTCGTCTACTCATCCAACTTTTTTTCTCCAAAGCCACGGGACGAAGGATCGAGTGTCATTTTCAAAGCACGCCGTGCACCAATTCTAAGCCGACCGTTGGACCTTTCCATATTCTAACTCAATTCGACCCGTCGGAATTATTCCCTTAGCTATGTGGATTCGTCTCTTTTTTTATCAAGCCTACTTGTGCAAGTTGAAAACATGCGATTTATTATGTGAAGGCTAAGATGAGGTAAGTTCACCGAAACTACCCCACCCGAGCGAGCGGTCGCCTTGCCCGAGCGATGTCTTCGAGCAGCCGTTGTAAGGCTAAGTCTGAACGCCATTGGCATTTCGATTCCACCGATTGACTGAGCGGGATGAGGCACTACAGCCGGGGTAAAGAGAGAAGAGGGAGAGGAGTTTAGAAGCCATACCTGAGCAAGTTGGTCGATCGAGGAATGCACGGTGGGGAGATTGAACTTGATACATGTAACTCCACCTCCCTATTTTGAGAAATATAAATTTGATTTCTAATAGTTGAATGATTAAAGTTTCAAATAGTAAGTCTTGGCCTTAAATAATAAATATGGTGATCTATATTTTTGGAGGAAAATAAATTAGGAGCAAATTCAAATTTAAAAGTTTATTACAACCACTTAGTGGTCCCCTCATTTTTTCAAAGTTTCTAACTAATTTTCATCAGTTCCTGTAAATAATAAAAATGAAGAGGGGGCTTCTAAAACTTTTCTGAGTTAATTGTAAATTCCTGTGAGCGGGAGGGGCTAAGTGCAAAAATGCACTTTTAATTATAAAACAGTGAGATTTGAGAACATAATTCTCATTCTTTCCCTCAAATTTCATTTTTGTTCGATCTCATCTTCCTGAGCGCGACGACGCAACGACGACGGCGACGACACGACACGACGACGACGACGAAGGCGGTCGTTCCTCTGATCGGATACGCGTGGACGATCCTCGATTATCCTATTTTTTTTCCTTCTCGCCGACTGGACAGCGCAGGTAGCTGGTGAGTGCCAGTCTAATTTCTGATTCAAATCTAGGCAAGTTCGATTGATTGCGGAAATTTAACGGGTCGATTTCTTTTAAACAAGTTGATCCGCTCCTCTCCGTGGTGGTCGGCTCGATCGTTTTTCTGTAGCTAGTATTTTCATTCGTGAGGCAAGCTTTGATCGGTGAGTGTGATTTCGAACACAAATTGAATCTCTAAATTCCTTTGTTTCTTGAACTTCTGAATCAAATTCTTTGCATATTTATGAAAACACAATTCAATCAATTGATTAGATCATCAACCAAATTCGATCACCAAACTAAATCCAAGTGAGTGAGTTGAGCTATGTTTTGATATTCTTTGAGTTTCTCAATTTCTGTTGAATTTTGATCGAGAGCCCTATTTCTTGAATCTATTGTGGTTCTTCTGCTTTAATGTTTAGATCTGTGGGATCTGAGTGTCCTTGAATTTTTTTGGGTTTCGAAGAAATAGAAGAGACTCGGGAGCGTAAAGTTGTATGGTTGCTCGCCAACCGCTTGACATAATGACTGAACGAAGGATAGAGTGGTGAACTGGACACGAGAGGACTCAGACGACTCTACAGAGCCTCTCTCCTCATTCGGGATTAATCTCTTTTCAGGTATCGAACTATAGCTTTGAGTGTACTGTTTATTGTTCATAGTTAGATTTTGATTCTGGTGTCAGCCAGGGGTCGGGGTCGGGTCGAGTGAAGTTATTTCTGTATGTATCAAGTGCGTGGCGTGTTCGTGTCTACTATGGGACTGATGCGTGTGTGGCTTGACAGTAGGCTACATATAGAAGATGGAATAGTTAAGAAATAGAGGGTCGACTAGTGTTCAGTTCATGCTAGGACAGGGGATGTTGCAGTCAACTATGAATGAACTAATGATTCAATTGTAGCAAGTTGGATGAATGTTTGGTGAATTTGAAACTGCAATTGCAGTGATTGATTCGGAATGATAAATCTGAGGTTTCATATCAGTGATTATTTGGGATTCATATTCATGTCAGTTTAAAATAGTGTTTTGTAGTTCATTGATTGATTAGTCTTCTTTTCCTGATTTCAGTGTTTAGTCTCATTTTCTCTTTAATTTTCTGTTCCAGGACTGAGTAAGGGTTTGGATTGGATTGGTGGGTTGAATTGTAATCCCATTTCAGTGTTTGTACCTGAACTGAGATAGCTTATTTCAGAGTTTGATATTTAAACTGAGATCCCATCTCAGAGTTCGATATCTGAAATAAAATCTCTTATTTCAGTATTTGACATTTAACCTGAGCATTGTTTAAATAAGTTTAGTGAACCTGGGATCTCATATACAGTATTGTGGCTCATTCATTGAACCGAGGTCTTATATCACTGCCCTGGTCCATTGGAAAACCTGAGAAGTAAATCTCAGTGTAAAACTGAGAACCTAAGTTTTAGAACCTGAATACCTGACTCATATGCAATGTTTTATCAGTGTGATTCAACTTAATGAAACCTGGATGCCTGTGCCATGTTTGGTTCATTTCTATTCAACCTGAGAATCTAATCTCAGTGTAAGTACTGTTACACTAGAAATGAAACCCTGTTTAAGTCCTTGTGTAAGGATAGACATTAGTAGAGGTTGGTATTTCAATCCTAAAGCTTGATGTAACCTGTGTTCATTTTAATCCGTTGCTTTAGGTTAAGTTTTCACATAATGTTTAGATTACCTTGACTGTTGTCTATATATTTCCTTGGAAATTTAGTAGTGTATCTAGGTTACTTTTAAAGTTGTCACGCCCCAGAACCAGAATACTGGAGAGCGGGGGCGTACATAGCCAGCTACGTATATTGAAATGAAATCCACCTCGCTATACGGTCACGGCTGTCTAGATATGAGGGTTTACTACAAGCCAACAGTCTCTTAAGGTCAAGCCTATTGTCTCAATCCCAACAAATAATATAATTACAAGATGTTAGACCACCAAATATACAATAAAAGGTGTCCCAAATATTACATATTCAGTTGATCATGAAGCTAGTCGTACAAAATGCGAGGACTAGCAAGAGTTTAGTCATACATGATCAACCCTAGGATATGTTAATCATGTTACAGCCCGTAGGCAGACAGTAAGTAAATGTGCATCGAGCTAACAGGTGCTCGTCGACTAAACGCCTTAAAAGAATAATTTTACAATAGAGTGAGCGAAACAAAATGAAAAACCCACTCGTAGCCCGGGTTCCTTCTAGTCGCCACCATCGGGCTGGAGGTTCGGTAGATCCTCGGGTGCTGCTCCGAAATCTGGCCACGTGTCACGACCCGCACCCGGATATATGGGTACGAATACGTGGGCCACGCCTAGCCTACGCCGCAGTATCGACGGTAGAGCGCTATCGCGTATACTAAACTAACTACAACATCTAATAATCCATAACTAGAAATGTACTCATGTCAGATCACGAAAACTAAAGAAGATAAGACAAAAAAATAATAACAATATCACTAGAACAACTAGAATCTACAATGATCATAAGACAGAAAAATAAAGAAGGACAACAAGACTAACTAAGGATAACTACCAGGCAACTCACATAGAAGAATAGTGAGATCCACCTCAGCTAGCAACATCATGAAGTCCAATACTGAGGGCACAACTACTTCTAAAATTTTATCAACATATCCAGTCAGGATGGAACGAGCACAAATCTCAAATAACAGTTCTAATCAGACGATATTGAAAATATAGCAGTAAATAGAGAGAATATACAAGAAATTATGAAATGTACATGTGAGTATCATGACAAGGTAAGCTGTAAATCTAGAGCTAGAACAAGGCAAGTAAAACTGATCATGTCATGTACACGAATCAAGAATCATCTATCTAAGTGTGTGAGTACTAGCTACAACATGTGGTCGGCTTGGGTCTGCACAAGGTCATGATCTAGACAACCATACGTATGGTGTATGATTGGCATTCACAAGGTTCACAAGATATACAAGGCGGGTATTGACCACACATCTACACTAATACTCCCCGTCCTCGACCAGCATAGTGGATCCAACCATGACACATCATGACACGCGATTCTCCGAGAGGGTAGCTAGCCTTCGCAGGAATCGTGTCTATACAATGCACAAGGAACAAGAAAGACTTGCACAAGATATACCAAGGAGAGCGAGGAATAATATCTCACGACGGGGTCCAGAAAATATCAATCCGTGTGAACAATGTGTCAAGAGAACAAGGGTATCTACACTAAATACAAGAAATATAGACGATATCATAAAACAGAAATATTATCAGAGAATGTACTCGCCTGTGATCTGGTGGAATATGTCAACTGGTCCAAGAACAGTGCCTCGAGGACCTATAGGCGGAATACTGTATCAATATAAGGGTTTGGAAGTAATATCAAGTCATACTAAGTCAAACTAGGTCAAGACAAGTCAAAGCAATTCAGACTAGGTCAATCTAAGTCAATGGTCGAATTACAGTTGACTTTTGGTCAACTGGTCAACTCTAGGTCAAACTTGACTAATGTTGACTAACAGTTGACTTTGGGTCAACTGGTCAACTTCGGTCAAGTTTTGGTCAATCTTAGGCTACGGTTGACTTCCGGTTGACTTTTGGTCAAAATAGTCAACTGTGGTCAACCAAGGTCAAAACTAGTCTAACATCGGTCAAATGTTGACTCTACTTCGACGTTCAGTCAAAGTAGTCAACCATGGTCAACTGGGTCAAAGCTAGTCTCTACAAACATCTACAGGGTCAACACATTCAATTTCAGTAGTTGTGAAATCACTGGAATCGATGGATCTCAAATACCACAAAAGGAGAAAGATTATAATAATAGGGTAAAAACTATAGATATTGTCGGATGATAAAATAAATATCACCAACGTGTCTAGAATGATCAAATCATCTAGGATAGCCTGTCCAAAAGTTCAATTTGGACACAGGGGCAAAACGGTAATTTTGGGCCAAAATGATGTCCGTCGTTGGACACACTTTGCACCGAAAAATGTACCAAAATAAAAGTGTACAAAACCTAACAAATTATATGTCCACGAATCCAGAATGACGATGCGAACCCAACGGTATATCCAGAATTGGATTCCGTTGACCCGATCTCAAATTGGTCCGTTGACCGGAACATTGAAATTCGATTTGCACGAAAAAGCGTGTCAGAGCCAATGTCCTCAAAACTCAAAAAATTATATGTCAACGAGTCCAGAATGACGATACGAACTCAACGGTATATCCGAAATTGGATTCCGATGAGCCGATCTCAAAATGACCCGTTGACCCGGATACTGGTATCCGACTTGTACCGAAATACGTGCCGGAACAAATATCCACTAAAAACTAGCAAATTATATGTTAACGAGTCCAGAATGACGATACGAACTCAACGGTATATCCAGAATTGGATTCCGATGAGTCGATCTCAAAGTGACCCGTTGACCCAGAAAGTGGGACCCGTTTTGCACCGAAATGCGTGTCAGGGCCCACGTTCTCCAAATCTAACAAACTTTATATGAAAACATACCAGAACGACGCCACGAGTCTACTGGTGGCGTCAGAAATTAAATCCGGAGTCCCGGGTTCAAAAATGGAATTTTACAAGTGCAATACTAAGAATTCGAACGGCCAACTTTGGCATCGAATTCGACCGACCTAACAAGCTCAAACTGAAATAAAATCTAAAGGAGACAGGAAGAGGGTTATACCAGCTGTGCACCGGAACTAGTAGCGTGCAAAACGGAGCTGATACGGCGAAGATACGAACCCGCGAAGTTGGCATCACGAAACTGTCCAAAAATAGTTCAATTAAAACGTCAACTTGGTGGCCAGTTTTGATGTATCAAACGACGAAATTAATGGTTCAAATTGACAGAGGTGAAGAGGGATATACCGAGATTGAGACGGAGCAAGGAGTTCGCCGATCCAACGGTCGGATCTCCCAGAAAATGCGCGCGAAGTCGCTGCCTCGAAGCACGAATTCTAAAATTTTCTCCGCACGCGTCTCGACGGAACTCCGAGAAAAACGCTGAAATCGCCTATACGGCGCGTCCCGGAGGACGTTGGCCTCCACGGGGTGGTGCGGTGGTGTGCGCCCGGCCCATGCGCAGCCCGGGGGGGGCTCGCCGGCGACGGCGACAGCCGCGGCGGCGCCGTGGCCGCTGTGCGCGCGCACGCAGCATGTCGGTGCTGCTGCTGCTGCAGCGCCATGGCTGCTACTGCTTGTGTTGCTGTGTGGTGCGGCGGCGCTGCGGTGGTCCAACGGCATGGGGGTGGTGGTCCATGGGGGAGTGGTGTTGATGGTTGGGATGGTGATGAAGAGAATGGTTTTGATGATGAACTTGATGATGATGATAATGGAGGAGGAGGAGGAGAAGAAGATGGAGGAGGTGGTGGTGAGCTCACGATGGTGGTGGTGGCTGTCAGCAGCCATGGGTCGGCTGGGCCGTGGGTGTGGGGTGGTGTGTGTTGAGTGAGAGAGAGAGTTGTGTGTGTGGGTGTTTGTATGGAGAGGAAGAGAGAGTGTGATGTATGTGTGTGTATAATAAATGAGAGAGGGAGAGAGAGAGAGAGTGTAGAGATATTTAGAAAGAGAGGGGTAGGGGTGCTGCTCGTGTACGTGAAGGGGGGAGTGTTGAGTGTGATGGGTGTAGGTGTTTGTATTATAGGAGAAAGTGAGAGAGAGAAAGATATTTGTGTGTGTGGGTATATATATATATATATATTATATATATATATATATATAGAGAGAGAGAGAGATATTTAGAGAGAGGAGGTGGTGGTCGGCTAGCATGGAAGAGGGGTGTTGTGTGTGTGTAAGGAGTTATTTAGGAAGAGAGAGAAAGTGGGAGTTATATATATATATATGTATGTATATATATATATGTGTATATATATACAAATGAGAGAATTGATATTTATACATAAAAAGAGATATTTAGGGTAGAGAAAAAATATCGGTGGGGGTATGGGCAGTCATGATGGAGGGCAACATGGAGCTGGGGTTCAGGTTCGGTCGAGCCGGGTCGGGTCAAAATCGGACATGGTGAAATATTTGAATTAAAATAGGTATTTATGATCATGGGAAAATAAGTAGCATGCGGGGGCTCAAATAAATGGGACACAAGTGTCAGGCGGGTAGTAGGCTTCATGTGGGCCATGTCCATATTTGGGGTCGACTAGGTTGGGTCGATGTCGGATCCCGAAATTAAATTGGAAAATAAATCAGGTTTTACGGTAGATAATTAATTGGCCTAAATTGACCCGAAAGTTGTACGAAGGAAATGTAGCACAAAATGGAGTGTCTGAGTGGGACACGAAGGTCATGGGTGAAGAGCGTCTCGAGTAGATCATTCATAAGAAGTTGGTTCCGAGAAAATGACTGATCTGGTGCTCCTAAATTAAAAGTCATGGTAACGTGCATATGATGATCAAGAAAAAGAGTGGGTATTCAATTAATAATTAAAATGGTCTAAATTGACCCGACTTGCACGAAGCAAAAAGAGTACAAAAGAACAAGTTTGAGTGGAACACGATATATCAATGTGAAGATAATCTCGTCTACTACAAACTTCAAGAAGGAAGTTTCCAGAGACTGGCATCCCTGATGCTCCAGAAGTCAAAGGCACGGTAAAGAGCATTTAATGATGAAAATTAATTTAAATAGAATGAATTATCGAGAATAAATCATTTAGAAAATTCGAAAATAAATCCCAAAAATTTAGGGGGCTTACATCCTACCCACCTTATAAAAATTTCGTCCTCGAAATTAAAGGTTGGTAGTGGGGTTAAAACATGATAGAAGATTTAGGCAATATTTCAGGCACGATCTAAAAATGACGAGTTTGCACGATCAAGATAATCGATTTAAAATTGTTCAGGCACGATGAGGGATTTGGCACGATAGAATCATGATACGAACAAAATTATATGTGCATGATTTCAAAATAAGTCAAGTCATTGGGGCACGATTTTAGAGACGATTAAGAGAATCGAAGATATAATTGAAGTTCAAGTACGGGGTGATTTGTAGGACTTAGGTTGATAGAAATCAACCCGAAAGTCGCATAGAGTCTTATAGGCCCGATCAAGGGTTAAGGAGTATGATTAATAAAATTATGAAATACGATCCAACTTCGAATGTGATTAAAATTGGAAATAGTCTAAGTTCACTTGGCACGATAAACAAGACGACCAAAATTGATTGGTCATGGACAGAAGGGAATCAAAATCTTAACAGTATCGAAATTTAAGAAACAATTGAGATATAAAATTTTTAAAAATTTTCAGAGTGTCCAAGTGTAGATGACAGATGTAGATATGAGATAGGTGATTCGTGTAATCAAGACATAGCTAAACTAGTCAAAGGAAATGATGGCAAGATGAGGAAATCATCATACGATGAGAAAAGAAATGAATGATAAGTCGAAAAATAAGGGTATGAATTATCCTCATCATTTGGTCAAAAGAAGTGAATCAATTTAAGATACGACCTGATAACCATACACGTCTATCCCAAATCATGTTGCCAGAATTCTCGCCACGCCAGTAAGCATAGCGGTAATAACAATGAAGTCCATAACTATGGTATACACCCTATAATCATGTCATCTAGATTCCTTACCACGCCAACCGGTATGGCTGCAAGAGAATCTAAATGACATAACTAGGATAGTATATCCAAATCGGGCTCCATGTCCTTGTCTCGCTAGCTAATATGACTGCGATGAATTCTAAACTCCATAAATAAAGTAGACACTTACTGTTCTCATCGTCCTCGTCCAAAATATGTTTATCAGGATATCTTAACTCAATTCTTAAAAGAATTATCCAAAACAAAATCAAAGGTCAATAACGAATATTAAGATTTAAAATTCAACAACAAGTCAAGGGTAAGTTAATAGAAACAACGGAAACAACTTCCGAGATAAGGTTCAGAGGAAAATCTCAGGAAAAGTCCCGAGGTTACTACCTAGGTCAAGATAGAAAATGGTGGAATATAATCTAAAACAAACCTCGACCATGATACGAGGTTGGTAAATCATATTCTCTCCCCAACCAAGATGATATACAAGTTCAACTTATACCTTCCTCTGGGGCCCACAAACTCATTCCAAGAAAGAATAAAGTTTGATACGGACGAATATTTCAGAAATCAGGACGGACAGGAATGAATGGGAAAAGTTTCAAAAAGTTCGAAATAAGATTCCCAGGGATCATCTCTGGAATCTACCAAGAGTTCCTAATATGTGACTGAGTACCAAAATCCTATAATATTCCATGACTCAACCTTAATCCTAGGGCAGGCTCGCAGTAGTACAGATAAGCTCAAGTACTACCACGACTTCGCATTAATTGCAAAGACTGATCTGCATGGGCCAACACTAAAAACGTGTCACGACCCGCACCCAGATATACGGGTACGAATACGTGGGCCACGCCCAGCCTACGCCGTAGTATCGGCGGTAGAGCGCTGTCGCGTATACTAAACTAACTACAACATCTAATGATCCATAACTAGAAATGTACTCATATCACATCACGAAAACTAAGGAAGATAAGACAAAAAAATAATAACAATATCACTAGAATAACTAGAATCTACAATGATCATAAGACAGGAAAATAAAGAAGGACAATAAGACTAACTAAGGATAACTACCAGGCAACTCACATAGAAGAATAGTGAGATCCACCTCAGCTAGCAACATCATGAAGTCCAATACTGAGGGCACAACTACTCCTAAAATTTTATCAACATATCCAGTCAGGATGGAACGAGCACAAATCTCAAATAACAGTTCTAATCAGACGATATTGAAAATGTAGCAGTAAATAGAGAGAATATACAAGAAATTATAAAATGTACATGTGAGTATCATGGCAAGGTAAGCTGTAAATCTAGAGCTAGAACAAGGCAAGTAAAACTGATCATGTCATGTACAAGAATCAAGAATCATCTATCTAAGTGTGTAAGTACTAGCTACAACATGTGGCCGGCTTGGGTCTGCACAAGGTCATGATCTAGCCAACCATACGTGTGGTGTATGATTGGCATTCACAAGTTTCACAAGATATACAAGGTGGGTATTGACCACACATCTATACTAATACTTCCCGTCCCCGACCAGTATAGTGGATCCAACCATGACACATCATGACACGCGATTCTCCGAGAGGGTAGCTAGCCTTCGCAGGAATCGTGTCTATACAATGCACAAGGAACAAGAAAGACTTGCACAAGATATACCAAGGAGAGCGAGGAATAATATCTCATGACGAGATCCAGGGAAATACCAATCCTCAAGAGAACAAGGGTATCTACACTAAATACAAGAAACATAGACGATATCATAAAACAAAAATATTGTCAGAGAATGTACTCGCCTGTGATCTGGTAGAATATGTCAACTGGTCCAAGAACAGTGCCTCGAGGACCTATAGGCGGAATACTGTATCAATATAAATGTTTGGAAGTAAAATCAAGTCATACTAAGTCAAACTAGGTCAAGACAAGTCAAAGCAATTCAGACTAGGTCAATCTAACTCAATGGTCGAATTACAGTTGACTTTTGGTCAACTAGTCAACTCTAGGTCAAACTTGACTAATGTTGACTAACAGTTGACTTTGGATCAACTGGTCAACTTCGGTCAAGTTCTGGTCAATCTTAGGCTACGGTTGACTTCCGGTTGACTTTTGGTCAAAATAGTCAACTGTGGTCAACCAAGGTCAAAACTAGTCTAACCTAGGTCAAATGTTGACTCTACTTCGACGTTCAGTCAAAGTAGTCAACCATGGTCAACTGGATCAAAGCTAGTCTCTACAAACATCTACAGGGTCAACACATTCAATTTCAGTGGTTGTGAAATCACTGGAATCGATGGATCTCAAATACCACAAAAGGAGAAAGATTATAATAATAGGGTAAAAACCTACAGATGTTGTCGGATGATAAAATAAATATCACCAACGTGTCCAGAATGGTCAAATCATCTAGGATAGCCTGTCCAAAAGTCCAATTTGGACACAGGGGCAAAACGGTAATTTTAGGCCAAAATGATGTCCGTCGTTGGATACACTTTGCACCAAAAAATTTACCGAAATAAAAGTGCACAAAATCTAACAATTTATATATCCACGAATCCAGAATGACGATGTGAACCCAACGGTATATCTAAAATTGGATTCCGTTGACCCGATCTCAAATTGGTCCGTTGACCGGGACATTGAAATCCGATTTGCACGGAAAAGCGTGTCGGAGCCAATGTCCTCAAAACTCAGCAAATTATATGTCAACGAGTCCAGAATGACGATACGAACTCAACGGTATATCCGAAATTGGATTCCGATGAGCCGATCTCAAAATGACCCGTTGACCCGGATACTGGTATCCGACTTGCACCAAAATGCGTGCCGGAACCAATGTCCACTAAAAACTAGCAAATTATATGTTAACGAGTCCAAAATGATGATATGAACTCAACGGAATATCCAGAATTGGATTCCGATGAGTCGATCTCAAAGTGACCCGTTGACCCAGAAAGTGGGACCCGCTTTGCACCGAAATGCGTGCCAGGGCCCACGTTCTCCAAATCTAACAAACTTTCTATGAAAACTTACCAGAACGACGCCACGAGTCTACTGGTGGTGTCAGAAATTGAATCCGGAGTCCCGGGTTCAAAAATGGAATTTTACAGGTCGCAGGTTACAAGTTAAAAGCCACAAGTTACAGGCACCCAACAAGTTACTGTCTAAAATCTGAGAAAGCTAGCCATAAATTAAATACAGAAAATTGTGTCAAGGCGTGCCGGGTCAAGTCAAGTCGTGCTGTGGGCAAGAAATCTCAGAAAAACACAATTCAACAAAAGAAGGCAAGGACCAAGGAAAACCAAAGGGACACCATGGCACAAGGTGTGCTAGATCAAGGGGCAGCCCAAGGGCGCGGCCAAGTGCGCAGGGGCCAATGCGTCAGAGATGCAGGGTCCAGGTGCGCAGGGGGCCGAGGCGCAGGGGCCAATGGCGCAGCGGCCGATGGCGCGGGGGCCGATGGCGCAGCGGCCAACGGCGCAGGGGCCATAGGCGCAGGGGGCCGAGGGCGCAGGGGCCAATGGCGCAGCGGCCGATGGCGCGGGGGCCGATGGCACAGCGGCCGATGGCGCAACGGCCAATGGCGCAGGGGCCGATGGCGCAGGGGCCATGGGCGCAGGGGGCCGAGGGCGCAGCGACCAATGGCGCAGGGGCCGATGGCGCAGCGGCCAATGGCGCAGGGGCCGATGGCGCAGGGGCCGATGGCGCAGGGGCCATGGGCGCAGAGGCCGATGGCGCGGGGCGCAGCGGCCGATGGCGCAGGGGCCATGGCGCAGGGGCCAAGTGCGCCGGGGGCCCAAGCGCACATGGATGCGTACGCAATCGGGCAGCGGCCAGGCGCAAGGGCGCGCGCGCAAGCTGGGGAGGGCTGCGCGGTCAGCGACCAGCGCTAAAGAGCACGGCGCGGGGGAGGGCAGCACTGCGCTAAACAGCGCGGCTGGAGGGGTCTTCTTCTCCAAACTGAGAGGAACTCCAATAACTCCAAAAATTCCAATCTTCATATCTAGGCCAAATCAAAACCAAATCTAGATTTTTAAAGTTCTAACTTGGGTGAAATTGAATTCTCTTCCACATGGAAGCCTCAAAACAAGGAAAAATCTAAGTTAAATAGATCAAAACCATGTAAGTCCGAAAAAAGGAAAAACTTAGATCTAGAACAATAGAGACCCCAAATCACAAAATGCCAAGTTCTAATGTTGCTCTCCATGGCCTAATCTAGCTAATGGATAAATAAAAATATGGTGCTTATTTGTTGGCAAGGTGCACTTGCCTATGGTGTTGGTGGAGGAAGGAGGAAGAAGAAGATGGAGAAATAAGTAGAAATTATGGAGGAGAGAGAAAGGTTGGTGGGGATTTAATGAGGGTGGTTGTGGTGGAATGAGGGTGGAGGTTAGCTAAGGTGTTCCAATGCATATTAAACCAAACCGAACCAATTAAAACCGAGCCGAGCCGAAACCCAAAATACGAGAAAACCCGAAATTCAACAAGTCGAGAAAAATAAAAATACATGCCAAAATTCAATTACGAGTAAAAATACAAAATACGGGAAGTGAGGGTGACAACTCTACCCACCTTAAAAGAATTCCGTCCTCGAAATTTAATCAAGGAGCTAGAGGCTGCCACGGCAAGTTACACTAAGCACCAACAACTACACTAAGTAGTTCAATCATACATGCAAGCAAGGGATGGAAAGCATAAGGCATAAGGAAGACATTATACCTTACGAGTCAAACAAGTCGGGATATCGTGATCGGATGTCGTCCTCACGCTCCCACATTGACTCACCTAGAGAGTGATGACCCCAAGCAACACAGACTAAACTAATAGTCTTGTTCTTGAGTATCTTCTCTCTCCGGTCCAATATCAACACGGGCCTCTCCTCATACGAAAGGTTGGTACCAACAACCAATTCTGAATGGTCTAGGATGTGGCTCGGGTCCGGAATGTACCGTCGTAATTGGGACACATAGAATATATCATGCACCTCACTTAGCGACGACGGAAGAGCAAGACGATAGGATACATCTCCTACTCGCTCCAGGATATCGAACGGCCCTATATGCCTAGGACTAAGCTTTTCCCGCACGCCAAAACGAATGATGCCACGGTTAGGCAAGATCCTAAGGAATATATGGTCGCCGATAGCAAACTCTAAGGGACGCCGATGGGTATCGGCCCAATGTCGCTGGCGATCTTGGGCAACTCGAAGATGATCCCTGACCTTCCTGACTACTTCAACTGTCTGGGCAATCATTTCTGGACCGAGCATCTGCCTTTCTCCGACATCGTTCCATGCCAGCGGGGATCTGCACTTCCGGCCATACAACACCTCGAACGGAGCCATCTGGATACTGGCCTAGAAATTATTATTGTACGAGAACTCCACCAGGTGCAGGTGATCTTTCCACGAACCACCGAAGTCAAGTGTACAAGATCTCAACATGTCTTCAAGAGTCTGGATTGTACGCTCCGACTGACCATCTGTCTGCGGATGATATGCTGAACTGAACTGGAGACGAGTCCCCAAACTCTCTTGCAGGCTACGCCAAAAGTGTGACATGAATCTTGAATCCCTGTCCGAGATAATACTGACCGGCACCCCATGAAGCCTGACAATCTGCCTGAGGTACATCTGCTAGCTGAGCTGTAGACTGCCCAACTCTGAACGGGAGAAAATGAGCCACCTTCGTGAGCCGGTCAACTATAACCCAAATAGCATCTCGACCAGCTGGGGATCTAGGCAATCCAGTCACAAAATCCATGGTCACATGCTCCCACTTCCATTCTGGAATCGGCAAGGGCTGAAGAAGTTCAGCGGGCCTCTGATGTTCAGCTTTAACCTGCTGGCAAACCAAACACCGAAAGACAAACCGGGCTATCTCCCTCTTCATGCCATTCCACCAGAAATGCTGACGAATATCACGGTACATCTTCGTGCCACCGGGATAAATAGAATACTGGGAACTGTGAGCTTCTGCCATGACCTCCTGTCTGATATCTCCACTGGGTACACAAAGACGAGTGCCGTGTCGAAGTGTACCATCTTCATGAATACACAACTCTGGTCTTCTCCCTGCTTCACACTCTGCTCTGAGTTGTTGAAGCTTAGAATCTGTAGATTGCGCCATCCGGATCCTCTCAATAATGCTAGACTGAACCTGTAGACTGGCCATCAACGCCACGTTGGTAGGAAGAACCACTTCAATTGCCATCTTCTGAAGATCTGCCAATAACTCTGGTTGCACCGTTAGGAAATAAACTCCAGCCCTCCGGCTCAACGCATCTGCCACAACGTTGGCCTTCCCTGGGTGATACTGCAAGTCCACATCGTAGTCCACCAATAGCTCGAGCCATCTTCTCTGCCGCATATTAAGGTCCTTCTGGGTGAAAACATACTTCAGGCTCTTGTGATCAGTAAATATCTCCACTCTATCTCCGTACAAGTAGTGCCGTCAAAGCTTAAGTGCAAACACTACTGCTGCCAGTTCCAAGTCGTGGGTCGGGTAATTCTTCTCATGATCACGAAGTTGACGTGATGCATAAGATATTACCTTTCCATGCTGCATCAAGACACACCCCAATCCTCTGCCTGAAGCGTCGCAATAAACTGTGAATCCTCCGGTCCCATCTGGAAGTGTGAGAATGGGAGCCGTTATCAAACCTCGCTTTAACTTCTTAAATGATTCCTGGTACTCTGCTGTCCAAGCAAACTGTACATCCTTGCGGGTCAACTGGGTCATTGGCGCCGAAATCCTTGTAAAATCTGATACGAATCGCCGGTAGTAGCCGGCCAATCCAAGGAAGTTGCGAACTTCTGCCGTCGAACTAGGTACTGGCCACGTCTCGATAGCCACAATCTTCTGGGGATCCACTTCCACTCCTCCTCGGATAATGATGTGACCCAAGTACGAAATACGATCGAGCCAGAACTCGCATTTACTAAACTTGGCGTACAACTGATGCTCTCTAAGCGTCTGAAGGACGATTCTGAGATGCTGCACATGCTCTGTTTTGCTCTTACTGTAGACCAGGATATCATCTAGGAACACGATCACGAACTGATCCAAGTAAGGCATGAAAATGCGATTCATGAGGTCCATGAATACGGCCGGCGTATTGGTTGCTCCGAATGGCATAACAAGAAACTCCCAATGCCCATATCTCGATCTAAACGATGTCTTCGGGATGTCCTGCTCTCTGACTCTAATCTGGTGGTATCCTGACCGCAAGTCTATCTTCGAGAACACTAAAGCCCCTCTGAGTTGATCAAACAAGTCATCTATCCTCGGGAGAGGGTATCTGTTCTTGATTGTCACTGAGTTCAAGGTACGATAGTCTACACATAACCTGGACGTACCATCCTTCTTTTTCACAAGAAGTATCGGGGCTCCCCAAGGCGATCCACTTGCACGAATGAATCCCTTGGTCCTTAATTCTTCAATCATCTTGTACAAAATCTCCAACTCTGAAGGCGCCATCCTGTAGACTCTCTCTGATACTGGTGCTGTCCGGAGGATCAAGTCTATAGTGAACTCAATCTCCCGCTCTGGCAGCATTCCTGGAAGTTCTTCTGGAAAGACATCTGGGAACTCTTCAACTATCCTGGGTAACTGTACTGCTGCTACGGCCATCCGCAATACTGGGGAAGGTGGTTCCACTGTGCCTCTGGAAAATGAAAACTCTGGCTCGCCTGGAATACTAAAGATAACCTTGCCAGCATGGCAGTCTTTCCTAGCATACTGGTTCCTCAACCAATCCATGCTTAAGACTACATCATAGTCTGCCATAGAGAATTCTATAAATCTAGCGGGGAACTCTCTACCGCTAACTACGATCCGACACGAGGAAAACACTCGATCTACTCCCACAAGACCATTACCAGTAAGTATATTGAGCCTCACTGATAATGACTCGGGCTCCAATCCTATCCGTGTCACGAATCGTGCAGACATGAATGAATGCGATGCACCAGAATCAAATAATACCAATGCTGTAGAGGAGTTGACGAGAATAGTACCTGCCACTACCTCACCTGGTGCCCTTCTTCTTCCATAGTCATCATCATGGCTTGAGCTTGTCCTCTAGCTGCGGGTCCCCTCTGCTGGAAACCTCTCTGCCTGCTCTGCACTTGGGCTTGGGTGTACTGCTGCTGGTTCTGCTGATGAAATGCCTGGGCCTGAGGCAATAAGGGTCTCGGGTACTGCTGTTGCTGCATAGGTGCTGGTCCCCTAACCGATGGACTGGTTAGGTTGGAAGAGGACGAACTACCCCTATTCGGGTAGGCTCCTATCTTGTGATCTGACGCTCCACAAGCCAGGCATAATCCTTGCACCCTACGACAATCTGCCACTATATGGCCTGGCTTTCCAGAATGAGAACATCCCATCGCGAAAGTCTGCTTCTGCTTCTGCTGCTGCGGGTACGTCGGGGTTGAATGCTGAACCGACGTCACTGAGACCGTCCGTCTCGGAGTTCCAATAGTCAAACTCCTAGCTGAAGGGGCTGGAGCTGATGATTGGTGCATCTGACTGTGGGACCGCTTCCTACCTCCGGTCCTATCCACGATCCTCTGGGAGGTGTACTCATGCCTCCTAGCTGCTCTCAATACCGCATCGAACGTCTGGTGCTTGAACTGATCGACCGCCAACAAGATCTCCAAATACAGTCCCTGCTGGAACCGCTGGGCCCTATCAAACTTGGTTGCCACCAAGGTGGGGGCAAACCTACTGAGTCTAGAAAACTCAGATGCATAACCGTCGACCGATCTGCCTCCTTGCTTCAAGTTGGTAAATCTCGTCTGTAGGTCGTACCGAGCTACAGCATCAAAATACTTCGTTTAGAATCTTTCTCTAAACACTGCCCAAGCAATGGGTGCCACTAATCCCATGGCTTGCGCCGTCCACCAACTGCGAGCTAAGTCCAGCAACTGTAGGCGTACCACCGCTACCATCTCATTCTCAGGTGTCCTAGCTGCTTCCAGAATCACATCAGTATCATGAAGCTAAGCGTCCGCGGCAATCGCATCTTCGCTGCCGTCGAAGAAGGGAGGGTTCAAGCGCTTGAAGCTGTTGGCCGCGCTGTTCCCTGGATGACCGCCTCTGGTCAAAGCATCTGCCACTACCTGGTGCAAGGCGTCTCCTCGACGATCTTGGGAAGCTATCAAGGTCCTGATGAGACCTACCAAGGTGCCATCGTCAGGGTCTGCAGGCTGGACGGGCCGAACTGGGGGTTCTCCTCCGGGAGGTACAACTCTGGAGGCTACTCCGGAATGCTGGGCTTGATCTCTGGGCTGCTGGTCCATGGGAAGTGCTCCACCATGCTGATCGACGGGGTCTGGTGCAGTGCCACTGAAGAAGACGACACAGGAAAAATAATAAGGAAGGACCAGGGCAGATCAACGATACAAGCATATGATCAGGGCAAGAAGCCAGAGATGCAGAGGATATGAATGGAGATCAAAGTCGAGTACAGATTGAGACATCTATCCGGTAAACCCTCACATATCTTGAATGCCAAGACCTGCATGGGCCACCACTTAAACCATGTCACGCCCCAGAACCAGAATACTGGAGAGCGGGGGCGTACATAGCCAGCTACGTATATTGAAATAAAATCCACCTCGCTATACGGTCACGGCTGTCTAGATATGAGGGTTTACTACAAGCCAACAGTCTCTTAAGGTCAAGCCTATTGTCTCAATCCCAACAAATAATATAATTACAAGATGTTAGACCACCAAATATACAATAAAAGACGTCCCAAATATTACATATTTAGTTGATCATGAAGCTAGTCGTACGAAATGCGAGGACTAGCAAGAGTTTAGTCATATATGATCAACCCTGGGATTTGTTAATCATGTTACAGCCCGTAGGCAGACAGTAAGTAAATGTGCATCGAGCTAACAGGTGCTCGTCGGCTAAACGCCTCAAAAGAATAATTTTACAATAGAGTGAGCAAAACAAAATGGAAAACCCACTCGTAGCCCGGGTTCCTTATTGTCGCCACCATCGGGCTGGAGGTTCGGTAGATCCTCGGGTGCTGCTCCGAAATCTGGCCACACAAAACCAGCTGGGTCAAACCCCAGAAAGAGCAAGTGCCAAAAAGGAGGCCACAAAATAAGAACAAAAGTCAGCATATTAGAACATAAGAAAATAGAAGAAAAGTACAAGTAATAAAAGTTTCGTAGGACAATAAATAACTAGGGACATGGAACCATTCCGGAAGCCAGATTACAACCCGTAAACCAAACAAGGACCGGGGTTGTAACCCTTCGCCTGAATAGCCCTTATCTCTGTCCATTTATTGTTAAAGATAAGTAAAACAAACATGCTCAGGAGGAACCAGGTATTGGGACTAGACAAGACTTAGACAGGGATAGACAACATCCATTCACAAGCGGCCAAGCAATTACTACGGCTTACTGCTTTAACTAACTAGGGTTATCACAAGCCTAATTACTAACAAGATGCAGTAAGAATTTCCCAGTCCCAAGCCCTGCAGACTATCTAGTTATCCTTCCGCGGGTTGAGAGTATGGTTGGGTACATCGCCCAGGAGACGATATACCCTTAGGTTACTTAGAGGTGCAACACATGACAGTGTGCTGGAAATGTGCTCTACTCGTCGGCAAGCTACAAGTCCATCAAGGTGCCCAGATAACGAGATTATTTGTGACTGGAAATTCTTCATGTTCTAGTTCGATCTAATCATTAGCCTAATCCAATTTAGTATGAGTCCCTGGCCGTGGTACCTAGGGAGTCATGTCCTAGACATGATGCAAGACAAGACAAGTAGATTTGCACAAGCAACAAGAAGAACACCCACGGTGTCTGGGGCAAGTCAAGTTAAGTTATCAGGTTATCAAGTCAAGTTAAGTCAGGAGTGCGCCACGGCGGGCCACTATCAAGATATCAAGTTACCGGGGATTAATTATAGGTCGCAGGTTACAAGTTAAAAGCCACAAGTTACAGGCACCCAACAAGTTACTGTCTAAAATCTGAGAAAGCTAGCCATAAATTAAATACAGAAAATCGTGTCAAGGCGTGCCGGGTCAAGTCAAGTCGTGCAGTGAGCAAGAAATCTCAGAAAAACACAATTCAACAAGAGAAGGCAAGGACCAAGGGACACCATGGCACAAGGTGTGCTAGATCAAGGGGCAGCCCAAGGGCGCGGCCAAGTGCGCAGGGGCCAATGCGCCAGAGACACAGGGTCGAGGTGCGAAGGGGGCCGAGGCGCAGGGGCCAATGGTACAGCGGCCGATGGCGCGGGGGCCGATGGCGCAGCGGCCAATGGCGCAGGGGCCGATGGCGCAGGGGCCGATGGCGCAGGGGCCATGGGCGCAGGGGGCTGAGGGCGCAGGGGGCCGAGGGTGCAGGGGCCAATGGCGCAGCGGCCGATGGCGCGGGGGCCGATGGCGCAGCGGCCAATGGCGCAGGGGCCGATGGCGTAGGGGCCATGGGCGCAGGGGACCGAGGACGCAGCGGCCAATGGCGCAGGGGCCGATGGCGCAGCGGCCAATGGCGCAGGGGTCGATGGCGCAGGGGCCATGGGCGCAGGGGCCGATGGCGCGGGGCGCAGCGGCCGATGGCGCAGGGGCCAAGTGCGCCGGGGGCGCAAGCGCACAGGAACGCGTGCGCAATCGGGCAGCGGCCATGCGCAAGGGCGCACGCACAAGCGGGGGAGGGCTGCGCGGTCAGCAACCAGCGCTAAAGAGCACGACGCGGGGGAGGGCAGCACTGCGCTAAACAGCGCGGCTGGAGGGGTCTTCTTCTCCAAACCGAGAGGAACTCCAAGAACTCCAAAAATTCCAATCTTCATATCTAGGCCAAATCAAAACCAAATCTAGATTTTCAAAGTTCTAACTTGGGTGAAATTGAATTCTCTTCCACATGGAAGCCTCAAAACAAGGAAAAATCTAAGTTAAATAGATCAAAACCATGTAAGTCCAAAAATAGGAAAAACTTAGATCTAGAACAATAGAGACCCTAAATCACAAAATGCCAAGTTCTAATGTTGCTCTCCATGGCCTAATCTAGCTAATGGACAAATAAAAATATGGTGCTTATTTGTTGGCAAGGTGCACTTGCCTATGGTGTTGGTGGAGGAAGGAGGAAGAAGAAGATGGAGAAATAAATAGAAATTATGGAGGAGAGAGAAAGGTTGGTGGGGATTTAATGAGGGTAGTTGTGGTGGAATGAGGGTGGAGGTTAGCTAAGGTATTCCAATGCATATTAAACCAAACCGAACCAATTAAAACTGAGCCGAGCCGAAACCTAAAATACGAGAAAACTCGAAATTCCACAAGTCGAGAAAAATAAAAATACATGCCAAAATCCAATTACGAGTAAAAATACGAAATACGGAAAGTGAGGGTGACAAAAGTGAACCTCATGTTTATAATCTTACAAACCTTAGTGACTAAACCTTGGTTAGTTGTTACATCACATGTTTACGGCAAGATAATAGCTATAATTGGTTAGTTAGTAATTATTTAGATATTAACCAAATTGTATCTATTAAAAATTGGACATGAGGAGATCTAGCTCCCTTGTTTATCTGTACTTTCCCGGAGCAAGGCAAGTACTTTTCTATGGTCTTGTGCATTTACATATCTTGTACTATTCTTGTGACACGTCATGGCACGATATCCTGTACTCCTGTATTCATGTTCTTGTACTTGCTTATGTCGGGTGGAAAAATACACTAGCCATGTGACCAAACCCCAGTTACTATATTCATGTAGATAGCTTAGGCCTCGTATCGTGCACGCGGGCCATAAGCCATACCATATTCATGTACTCCTGTACATGCTCCTGTACTCACCCCAGCCGGTCACATGGACTAGTTGTATTTCAATATTGTGCACTTATCATGTCTTGTACATCAGGATTATAGTTTCATCCCTGTACATTACATTTTCCTGTGCTTTACATTTTTTGTACTTTATATTCCTGTACTATAGTTCCTGTAATTTATTTCCTGTACTACTTTTCTGTACTTTCCAGTTCATTCCTGTATTTCATTTTCATGTACCCCTGTACTCATTTTTATATCATGTTCTTGTTCATTACCTAGAACTGTACTTTGCTCCGCTCTGACTAGGATATGTTGTAGGTGAGTTGGAGGCTCTGTGCGGCACATATTATGGCCGAGAGCCAGTAGATGCAGAAGAGCCAGCTGGAGTTACTCTTGACTTAGAGGCTGCAGAAGCCTAGAGCTTTACCATAGTTTTTCCATATTTTTCCTTGTATTGAGACTATCAGACTTATTCTAGCTTGATGAATGTAATAACTTGTAGACCTGTACTTTACTTTTATTCTGGGATACGTTTATAGATGCTGTAATTTTTACTTGTCTTGATTATCTTGTTAGATTTCCCTAGATTGGTACAGCTTAATTCGTCGTATCTAACGACGAAGGCTCGGCGTGTCCGACTCGTGTCCAATTATTCGGAAGCGGGTCGTGACATATTTTTAGTGGTATGCAATTAACATGAACATTAATATTAATATTAAAATTAACATTAACAATAATATTAACTTTAACATTAACATTAAAAGTAATATTAATGTTAAACTAAAATTAGCATTAAAATTAAAATTAAAATTAAAATTAAAATTAAAATTAAAATTAACAAATATTAACATTAAATTAAAATTAACATTAGTATTAACATTAACAATAATTTTTTTTGCGTAATTAATTTTTTAGGTTAAAAAATGACATGTTAGCTGCTATGTCGGTTGCCATGTCAGATGTCATATAATGGAAGATGGCATCACCCAAAATTTTTGGGAGCCAAATAACATAATTGTTTTTTAAATTTTCTATTGAGAATAATAACCTTAAAAAATAGTAAGGACAGAAAAAATTATTACCAATGGAACAAGAAGAGTTGTATGGAAAAAGAAAACTTCATACCATGCAAAGTTTATTGTTTTGACTCTTAAACATAAATGACATACAATTTGACATAATAACATCATGTTTATAAAATACTCAAGGGTATTTTAGTAATTCAAAAGTTTCACCAACAAAATTTCCTATTATATAGTTGAATAGATATTCTATGAATTTCAATTAACATAGGAAGAACTATAAGTAAATACTCAACAAAATATTATTAATAGTCAAATTAGATAACCGTGGGGTACGTACATCTACATTTTGCCTCCGAACTCGAGCGACACTTGTGGTTACCGAGGAGAGGTATCAGACTCCGGCTGGGTGACGGATTAGTGGATCGAGCCACGTGGGCATATTATTCCATTCATTTATTTTGTGGGAGTTTATGACAGTGGTCCCAACATGCATGCAATACAGCATGCACTAAGTCTAGTGCGTATCGTCGGGCATATAAAAATAGGGACAACATGAACTGAGTGTGTTTTGTCGTGTGTGTGTGTGTGTGTCTATATATATATATATATATATATATATATATATATATATATATATATATATATATATATATATATATATATATATATATTTTTATATATATATATATATATATATATATATATATATATATATACATATATATATATATATATATATATGGAAGCGGATCAAAAGCCCCCCTTAGAAAACTCCCTAAAAACCCCCTCACTCTAATCCGTAATTTAATGTTAATATTAATGTTAATATTAATATTAATATTAATATTAATATTAATATTAATGTTAATGTTAATATTAATGTTAATATTAACATTAAATACTAAAATTAATATTAAACTTAACATTAAAATTAATATTAACATTAACATTAATATTAACATTAACATTAATATAAAAATAATAAAAAATTAATATTAACATTAACAATAATATTCATATTAAAATTAAAATTAACATTAATATTAAAATTAATATTACGAATTAGAGTGAGGGTTTTTTTTAGGGGGTTTTCTAAGGGGGGCTTTTGATCCGCTCCCTATATATATAGGGAGCGGATCAAAAGCCCCCCTTAGAAAACCTCCTAAAAATCTCCCTCACTCTAATTCGTAATATTAATGTTAATATTAATGTTAATTTTAATATTAATATTAATGTTAATATTAATGTTAATATTAATATATTTTTTATATTAATATTAATATTAATGTTAATATTAATGTTAATGTTAATATTAATTTTAATGTTAAGTTTAATATTAATTTTAGATATTAAAATTAATATTAACATTAATATTAACATTAACATTAAATTACGGATTAGAGTGAGGGGTTTTTTAGGGGGTTTTCTAAGGGGGCTTTTGATCCGCTTATATATATATATATATATATATATATATATATATATATATATATATATATATATATATATATATATATATATATATATATATATATATATATATATATATATAGAAGCCAGTGGGCACCAGATCGTCCCACGGGCACCAGATTGTCGCTGCCGCCGCATTTTGGGTTTTATGGAAGAACAGGAACAAACACAGATTCGAGGACCGCCAATTCCCGCAGCCTCGATTGCTCAGTGAAGTGATTAGGCAAATCTGCAAAAGAAAGAGGTGTTGCACTCACACCTCGAATCAGTTTTGGAACGATCTGGTCGGCTGACTGGGACAGGGGCGAGTTCTCGTCTTGATCTCGCTCTTTCTGCCTAACCTTCTGATGCTCGGTCCTAGAACCATTTTGTGGGCAATACTTCGTGTTTTCCTCTTTGTTTTGGGTCGGTCTTCGCGCTAGGCGCGCTTACTTGTATAGGCTTCGGCTGTTTGCGCCTTCATTCAATAAAGCTTTTGTTTTCCAAAAAAAAAAATATATATATATATATAGAAGCCTATGATCTCTAACTCAAGTGGTTAGAGTGGGGTTAGGATCTGATGTCCCTATTTTGGTGTCCCCAACCATGTCCCCTCTTACAAGAAGAGGTGGACCTGGTTGTGTACATGGTTGTATTAGTTGTGTACATGGTTGAATTCAAATGTGGGATTGGGTATTTAGTTACCTGAATATCTATTCAATGTAAACTGTCAAGTAGAGTTTCTCAAATACCTGAGATTGTGGTCTGCACAGTCTCCTTATTTCCAGTTTGAGTTACTTTGATATTAGGACTGAAATCAGTCCCTTATTACAGTTTTTCTAGTTGGGTTCAATATGAATGTCGAACTGTAAAATTTGAGAATAGGAGAATTCATGAAATTGTTTTGAAAACTAAGATTTACCCCTGTTATAAACTGAGTTAGGTACCTTAGCTGCTAACACATTGTATCCCTTAACCTCTCTAACCCCCTGTAAATGGAGAACATATAGTTGTGTACATTTAAGTTATATATGATGATGATTGATTGACTGAAATATTTTTCCTTCCCTTTCAACCTGAGAACACTGAACACAGGTACACAATTTCCTGTACATTGATTCCTGAGATAAAATGCCATGTATGAACACATGTTTCACTGTTAGTTCAATCCAGAAGTCACACTGTACACAGGTCCTCTTATTACCTGTCATATTTTCCAATGTTTGTTAAAATCCTGTGGCACACATCCTTCACACACACATGTCTATCTCACACTCAAGTGACACTCTCTTGTATTCTCACACACACACTTGAACACATTCATGTGCCCTTCCTATTCTCCTATGTGTAAGCATGTATGTATAGGTATCCTATATATCATAATATGTGTGTGTACTATTATATATATATTATAATAATATGTGTATACATATATGTGAGATTCACATATCGATAGCTTATATGTTAATGAGTGTATTATATATTAGATATATATATATATTGATATGTGTTTATGTGATATGTGGTTTGGTTATAGGCATGATATAGCCTATGGCCTATGGGTGTGTCTGTTTGCCTAGTGAGTCTAGATAGACTTGTTTAGTCTTGTTTAGGCCTAGAATAGACTAGTATAGACTCGTTTGACTTAGGTTTGTCTTGGTTGACCTAGTTTGACTTCTAGGGTTGACCAGAGTTGACTAAAATTGGTCAAGAGTTGACTTTGGCCTAGATTGACCTAGATTCATGTAGAATGTATTGTAGTGCATCTTATTACCATTTCAGACATGTTACGACTTGTGCTGTTCTAAATAGGAGCCAGACACCACTCCTCGGACAGTACTTTCATCTTGGACACTCAGATACCAGGCGAGTACATTCTCTGATCATTTCATATCTTGTTTAGAATTATTTTTCTGTTTTAAATTACTTTACTTGATACTGTCACGTTGGTCATACGGATTAGTACTATATGGATCCCTTCTTGAGATGTTATCCCTTCAGGGAGCATCGGATACTACATGTTCTGTGCGTTTCACTTACATGGTGTATCACTATGCTTCATGGTTTATTGAATCACTTGTGACATGTACTCTTATGATCACAGAGTCTTCTTTGAATCCCCTATTTATTGGACTTTTCTAGAATCCCTATTTATGGGACTATCATGTACCACCCTTCGGGGGCCGTTACATGAATCATAACATAACCTGGCTGGATCCTTATGTAGTGATTGGGGGTACGAGGGAGTAGAAGTGGACATGTGAATAATATCCAAGTAGTGTAGCATCAGAATTATTCCATAGTGTAGTATCAGAATCATCCTATGCCATTTACATGTCTATATTGTACTCTGACTCACTAGCCACTGTTAGTCTCTATTTATAGTAGATATTTCTATTACAGTTCTTTCTCTGTTTACATATTGTATTTCTTTCAGTTCATGTATCTTACTTTACTGCATGATTATATTTTCTAACCTGCTATGATCTGTTGAGATGTATTGTGCTCGCTCCTGTCCTGACTGGACCTGTTGAAAATATTACAGAGGACGACGAGGAGGCCTGTGCGGATACTTCTATAGACAGCCCTAGACGACACTTGTGAGGTGGACTCTCAGGAGGACCCAGTTCTAACCGATGACTTTACCCCTACTGCCTAGACTAGTTTAGTTAGGCTTTATCTTACTTATGTTGTCTTGAGACTAGCTTAGTTAGGCTTTATTTCTGTCATTGAGATCTGGATTGTATATATTCTTTCATACTCTGTAGTTGAGACCTTGTATTTTTGGATGTTGCTGAGATGTTATCTTAGACTCTTCTGATCATCTGTATTTCTTTGAGTTCTATATCATATCGTGCTTCATTTTCCTTAGTTGTGATTGAGTTTACATTCTGCTATGTTACCCCCATTCGGGGAGTATAAACTGCTTAGCATTATATTGTTAGATGTTGTGACCTCGGACAGTATTCTACCGCTGACACTGCGGCGTAGGCTGGACGTACCCACTTCTCGTGCCCTTACTCTAGGGTGCGGGTCGTGGCACGTTTTTAGTGGTAGCTCATGCAGGTCAGTGTTTATGTAGTAGTATTCGAACTAGAGTATCACTACAGCCTACAGTAGGATTAGGATATTTTGAGGGTACTCAATCACACTAGGAAAACTCTTAATCAGATTCCTTTATCTAAATTGTTGCTTATTGATTTCCCTTGAATATAAACTGTCCTCCTTTGAATTTTTGCTTCATTCTCAGAAA
Source organism: Iris pallida (assembly GCA_029216955.1). Classification (NCBI taxonomy): domain Eukaryota; kingdom Viridiplantae; phylum Streptophyta; class Magnoliopsida; order Asparagales; family Iridaceae; genus Iris; species Iris pallida. Next base: position 6,137,678 of record JANAVB010019798.1, on the reverse strand, counting down.
TTGCTTCTTGTTTTGATCTGTCTTCATGATGGTTATGAAGACACGATCTCATCGCTCCGGTCCGGGAAATACTATCGAGAGGCTGGCCACCTCTCATCCTGTTCATCAGGGCCTCCTGACCGTAGCTCCTGTTGTGCCGACTCAGGTTGGCATTTCTACTACATGGAGGTGCACCTCTGTCTGTACAGAGACTTTTTCCTGTCATTCTCGATTTTTCTCAGCAGCAGCGGTTCATGCAGCATCAGCAGCAGACCAGAGGAAACCATCAGGGGCGAGCTTTCGCCAGGACAGTTGAGGATGCACAGACCATTGGAGATCTTGCTGCAAGTTCTGTTCTTCTCGATTCTATTCCCGCAATTGTCTTTTATAACTACCTTGAAATCCGATTTCATCTGTTCCTTGCTGATTGATTAATTTTTGTCATGTTACTCTTTTGTTATGTTTGTTTTTTTTCAAAAAAAATCATATGGGCTAGGTCACCTAAATCATGGGATCTAGAATCTTCGATAGTCGTGTTAGTTGGCATAGTGAGGACATGTAGTCAGATTTTGGATGTATTTCTCGAGTATGGGAATTTAAGGTTTTTGCTGTCGCATACGGCAATACGCAAATTTTAAATACCATGAACCTAGAGATACGTACCTTAGTCAAGGACTCTGTGATTATCGTAGCCTTGCTCACTAGCATGATGAAGACTCTAGACAACATAATTTAATTTGGACAGACGCATATGATTAACAGATTGTATCTTGAGAATGTTTTAAACATCATACCCTTCTGTTGTTATAAATAACTTAGGAGTAGGGATATTTAGTGTTGTAGAGCTTATTCATATGTAGTTCTTTCATAGTGTAATGATATGATGACTTATAGAGTATCTGTACCCTAGAGATGATAGTTAGCATGGGTATTAGAAATAGTAACCCATTGTAGATGATTTCCTTGCTATTATAATACCAACCAGTTTACATATAGGATGTTAGTATGCCTTACAGCCTTCATGATTCACTACCAGAATAAGTCATTTTAGCGATGCCTAAAGACGTCGCTAAAATGACAATTTTTGTCGCTAAAAAAATTTAGCGACGAAATTACCGACGTTTTGGGCTGGTCGCGGAAATGTAAGTCGCTGATCTTCAAAACGTCGCCAAACGTCGCAAGTACCGACGTTTGCCGACGTATTTATACGTCGGTATATTGCCGACGTCTACCGTCGTGTCGTCGTTGTATTAGCGACGTATTACCTCGTGTCGCTACGCGTCGGTACCTTTACCGACGGATTACCGTCGAGTCGTCGGTGGTTTAGTGACATGTCCAAAGTCGCTAAACGTCGGTAAATCCTGGAAATTCCTGGGATGATTACCGACGTGCACCGACGTTTACCGACGTTCTCCGACATATAATGACGTCGCTAAACGTCGGTACCCTGGATAATATCGCATATTTACCGACGTTTACCGACGCAAACTTACGTCGGAGGACGTCGGTAAACGTTGCTAAATCTACAAAAAAAATAAAATAAAATAAAATACAGAATGTCCATTTCTTCCTGCAGTTTAAAAAGATAACCATTTCTTACTGTAGAATAGGATCCAAACAATTACAGAATGTCCATTTCTCGTTGTACACAGATTTCAGTCCCTATAACCAAGTCTACAACAATCACACAATGTCTAGTTCTCAGAATGTCCATTTCTCACTGTACACAGATTTCAGTCCCTATAAGCAAGTCTACAACAATATCACTTCACAATACGAAGCATTGTCGACGATAGATCGATACTAATCCGATACGATCAAAACTTATAAGTACCTACAGTCCAGGAGGTTGATCCGCTAGTACATCCATGTACGATCAACGAAGTAACGATCCATTTCAATTTGGATGTGAAAATCTGTATCGTAAGACAAACTAAACATAATCAGTTCTATTTCACATGCTTAATTGCCAAGTATGGGAACGAATGGCTCAGAACACAACCCAAAATTCATTCTAGCACACATTAGTGTGAATCATCTATGTTCTGTACATATGGTGTAGTATATGTTCTTATCGTATCTAGTATCTGAAGGATATAACAGAATCAAGATAAACTCACATAATGTAATACTAAGACATCATCTACTACTATATAAGATATAGTGATAGGTTGTCGTATCATCATTGCCGAGGGATGAGGGTCGGAGGACGTCGGTAAACGTTGCTAAATCTGCAAAAAAAAAATACAGAATGTCTATTTCTCCCTGCAGTTTAAAAAGATAACCATTTCTCACTGTAGAATAGGATCCAAACAATCACAGAATGTCCATTTCTCGCTGTACACAGGTTTCAGTCCCTATAACCAAGTCTACAATAATCACACAATGTCCAGTTCTCAGAATGTCTATTTCACATGCTGTAGGAGCCAAGTATGGGAACGAATGGCTCAGAACACAACCCAAAATTCATTCTAGCATACATTAGTGTGAATCATCTATGTTCTGTACATATGGTGTAGTATATGTTCTTATCGTATCTAGTATCTGAAGAATGTAACAGAATCAAGATGAACTCACATAATGTAATACTAAGACATCATCTACTACTATATAAGATATAGTGATAGGTTGTCGTATCATCATTGCCGAGGGATGAGGGTCGGAGGACAAATACCGCTCGAGTGAGCCAAAGGCATGCAGCCACTTCGCTCCCTCCATTCACCCTCTTCCTCTCTCACGCTATCAACGTCACAACTTTTTTACCTCAAGTTCTGACCAAGCATCTTCCTTCTCCTCTCCTCCACCATGGCTCTGGACCCATCTGCTCCTCCCTACTTTTCTTCTTCTTATTTGACTCTCTCAGTCACATATGATATCTACCTCAAGTATAGAGTCGGGGGAGCAGAAGTGGGCAGGAAGAGGAGGGGGAAGCAGCACAGCCGGCGGCATAACCCGGAGGAAGTACAGAGGTTTTCTTCAAATTCGTAGGAGAACTATAAGGATATATCTTTTCACAACATGTCACCTTGTCAAAGACCCTTAATGTGAATATCATGTTACCGCGGTGTCGGAAGACTAACATGTCATAATTTTCTAAGCCGTGTGTTTTGACATAATCCTCCAAACTCTTTCCTGCTATGTAGTAATATAAGATATAGTGATAGGTTATCGTATCATCATTGCCGAGGGATGAGGGTCGGAGGACAAATACCGCTCGAGTGAGCCAAAGACATGCAGCCACAAGCTAAACAAGCAAAACAGTAAGCAACAAAGGGCATCACTCTGAACCCATAAGCCCACACTCTCTACCAATATCCAACACTCACTCACACAGACACATACACACAATTACTTCCTGCTGTCACCAGGACAGATTTCCCTCTCCCTATCTCATATACCCTTATATATATATATATATATATATATATATATATATATATATATATATATATATATATATATATATATATAGTGAGACACATATACTCACTATTCACCCTCACATCCCTCTCACTATAACCTGCCACTTAGGACACACACAGACATGATAAGGACACTGACACTAACATAGGATATCTCAGACGATCACTTCTCACTGACACATATCTCACTCATGCCCTTCACTCTTGAGTCACACACACAAGCCTCTATTGACAGGAACCCACTCTCCTATGACACCACCCTAACATCTATGTAGCTCACTGATACATCCCTAAATCGACTATGTATGCACACACTCATTGCCCTTAACCTACATCTCCTGTACACACATTAACACTACTCAGATACATTCACGAATGACCTATAGGCACACCAAAATACTCTCAACACATGACACTCAAGACACTTAACACATATGCACTGTCAAGTGACAGTTCACTTTCACTAGAATAATTCACAAATTCACTCATTTGACACATGTACACTATAAATGACAGTTCATTCACTGAGCACCACACTCACAACATGGCACCCTCTACTTACTCAAGACACTCAAAACAGTGGTGTACACAGGAAGATAGACCACATTAATTTAAAACAGTAACAATTTTTAGAAGAAGAGAAGGAATAATCAGAGCCAAACAGCCCCCTTCCCCTCTTCATTCACTGTCACTTAATTCAAATGGAACCGAACTTCTCATTCATTGTCACTTAATACAACTATACTACAAGAGTGGGGGTTAGGGTTTACCGAGACCGAAGGGGTTGATCGGGAGGGGGGTCACCGGAGGGGAGGAGAACCAGATGCGAAGGCAGAGGCGGAGGGGAGGGAAAGGAGCGCCTGCGGAGGGGAAGGGGGGTCACGGCGCCAGGCTGTAGACGAAGGGGAGGGGAAGGAGCGCCTGCGGAGGGAAAGGGGGGTTTCGGCGCCGGGCTGTAGGTGGAGGGGGGCTGGAGATCGGGGAGGGAGTTCGAAAATTTGGGGATCAAAAATTTGGGGTTCGATTGAGTGGAGGGAAAAGAAAACCCGATGCCCTATATTAAAAACTTAGCGACAACAAATAGAAACGTCGCTAAACGTCGCTACTGTAAAACTATAGCGACGTTTACCGACTATTCTGTGACGTTATCTTTTATGAAATTAGAGCTGGTCGGTAGACGTCGCTGGACGTCGCAAATAGTGTCGTTTGGCGACGTCTTTTGAGGACGTCGCTAATATAAAAAATGTTGGCGACGTCTTCCTTCAACGTCGCTAATTTCGTCGCTGATTTGACTTATTTTGGTAGTGATTGTTGTTACTTTCCTTACCTTTCCCAGTGAGAAACCCATGACCAGAGCCTGTTCTTGAGTATAGTTGCAGTTCACCTAAGGCTGAGAGGTCTATATATACATAGATAGATTGCAGGTAATATTGGCATATAGGATATGGGTTGGTTGGTATCTATAGGTCATTGTTGTATAGAATTATTGACATGTTGTTAGCCTATTGGTCCACTTCCTATTTTAGTAAGTTCTCTTTGTGTTGAGTTCAGTCATGTTGATCAACCTTTATAGGCAGTATGTAGACCCTTCATTAGAGACCCTCTTCCCTTGGTTCATACTATTTCAAGTTGTTCACTGCACTCAAAATTTATTACCCACCATGTTGCAACATAGGTTTCACTGGACCATAGTTCAGACCTCAATTATTGAATCACCAATATAACCATCGACCCCTTACCATATTCTGCATATCTGGAGAGAGTTAGTATCATGTATACTAGAGGCCTGTATTCACCACTTGGGACAGTTCACTGTTCTGTCCCAGTACACCTTACAGTATCTGACCCCTTCATTGGAGTGATAGGCATGTGGTAGGGAGTGTGTGTTATTAGACCCTGAGTAGAGTTGAGGTGGTGAGGGTTAATATATATATAGTTGTATATATATATGTAATGTATTTTGATTTGGTATGTAGCCTGAACCCATTTGCAGTATACTGCCTATTGCATTCCCTGTACACCAGTTTGGTTCACTTCTTCAGACCACTGTCCTGTATATAGTTAGTTCAGCCAGATATAGAGGAGAGGCCAGGTTGATCTAGAGGCATGTTTCAGTCACCATGTAGGTTTCCTTTCACTTTGACTTTACAAGTGGACCCAAATGTCCTGTCCTTAGCTCATAATTTCAGTCCCCTTGGCATCATTCCCTTTGGCCTATATTGATGTTTCAGACCATTCATCCTTAGCCTAATTCCTGAGCTTTTGTTTCAGTCCCTTATAAGTTTAGTCTACTTTAACCCTTGGTTGATCAGTCATATATATATATATATATATATATATATATATATATATATATATATATATATATATATATATATATGATATACTTAGGATATATATGATGGGTTGTTGTTCTTGAGCATATATATATGTGGTATTTGGGATTGGTGTGCTTAGCTTGTAGGTATTTAGTTATGGGTGACTTGATAGGATTGGTAAGTTGAGAGCTAGCCTATTATAGAGTTTTCTTTACTAAATTCTAGTTGCCAACACTTAGGTAGCTAGCATAGGTAAAATACTAAGAAGTTGACCAGCTGATGACCAAGTACTAGGATGTTGAGAAAATTGACTAGTGATTGACCCTTGACTATGTTTGACCTAGAAGGGGGTGCGATCATCTTAATTTCGAGGACAAAATTTTTCTAAGGTGGGTAGGATTGTAACATCCAGTTTTTCAGATGAGGATAATTTTGAAATTTTGTAATTATAATTATTATTTATTGATATTTATTTCATATTATGATTTTTGGTGATTTTTAATCATTTTTAAAACTATTTAAAATCATGACTTGTGATTTTGGTATTTTGCTAGTGAAACCGTAGAGACTGTCTACCCAAGAGTCTAGCCACGTGATTATGGTATTTCATTTATCATTTTTAGTTTGAGGGTATTTTTATCATTTTTGAATTATTTGAATTTAATATATTTTATTAGAAATTTAAAATAATTTATTTGAATGGTGTGATTTAAATATTATTTAATTAATTTTCATGTGGTTTAGATTAGCCTAACCTAGATTAGTCATAGCTAGTCTAGTGAGCCACATTGAGTTTAGTTAGTATTGGTTAAATGGGTTTAAGTCATGATTAGCTAGGTTGAGTGGGTTGTAACTTGACTAGGAAGGAGCCCTAGATTCTAGGCCATTCAAATAGACTTGATGCATTGCTAGCCTTAGATGCACCCCTAGAAACCCTAACCCTAGTTAAGTGGCCAGCCAAGGACCCCCCTTGCCTATAAAGTATCTCTATTGGGAGTTGTGCCTCTTTTCAATATTCCATCATTTTTCTAAGAACTAGGTGAGCCTCCATTTGTATTTCTTCATAGATTAATCAATAGAGCTCCATTTTTATTGAGATTTCTTCCATAGAACTCTAATCACTGTTCCCCTACTGTTCATGGAGGTCATTCTCAAATTTGGGACAATTTGGAGCTTTGGGGTTAGCAAGAGGGATCCCCTATTTTGAAGCTTTCTTTGGAGAAGAACACCAATAGGTAACTTCTCATTCTCTCCATAAAATTTTAGTTTCTAAGGATGGATAGGAAGCCCTATGTGTCCTCTAACTGTAGGAATAGGTTTTGCTAGATTTTGTGTCCTTTACGTGTCCGTATCGGACACGTACCAGTGTGCATTCGTAGGTGTTCGACGAAATGCCACAGTGGGCATTTCGTTCTTATTTTCTGATTTTGTTTGAATAGAAAATTAGGGTTTTGTGTCGCTTACATGTTTCTAATGGACTGAACACATTTTGTGTCATGTCGGGGTGGTACTGGACCCGCGGACACGCCTCCGCGTGCACTCGGTTGGCTGCCCTGCTACCCGCGTGTCCGTGTGGCCATTATAGGAGTCGTGGACACTTGATATTGGACACAGACCAAGGGGCAGTGACTGACATCACACCCCTTGAGTCTCGTGTCGTCTTATGTCGTGTCAGGAGAGAAATCACTCACGCACTGGTTTTGTACACAGACTGTGCTCCCGGATATTCCTACTGATATGGTCTTCGACTCGGACACTGACATGCCGTAGACACGATACAGGGTGTCGACTCTCTAGCCTGGGACCTCCTCTACCTATGGACACGAGCACGAGACCTCACGTGCTTCGTGTCGTGACCTAGGTCGATCGACATGGCTGCACGAGCCAGTGCACGAACTGTGCACTACAGAAATTCGATCCCCAGTTTCCCTTGCTTTGGACACTTCGTGTCCACCTTGTTGGACACGAACACCCTCCCCATGACACGTATCATGTGTACACCTGACTGCACCCTTTATTTACTGATTTATTTAGGTTTTTCAATTCGGATTTGAGGTTTTTAATGTGTTCTCTGATACTCTTCTTTTCACAGTTTGAGTGATGTGGTTTTATTCGATTTCATTTGATAAATTCAATATTTAACATGTTAGTTAGGATGTTGTATACATGTTAGATATAATAGGGTTCATCTTTGTGAATTGTGTTTGGTTTTGGAGCATTGAATCCCCATTTTTTCTCCAGTTTACTGAACTGCACAGTTTGAGTTCATAATTATGCACTGGGTTTGATTGATTGTTCAATTCACAGTTTTAATAAGTAAATGCTAGCTGAATGCAATGTTGAATGTGTGGGTATCATGTTAGGTTCAGGATTGATGAATGGTTATAGGGTTTCGAATTTGATTGGCACTATTTAACTAAACTGTCATGTGTAATCTTCCTGAAATATGTAAACACACACATTAATGTTCCTGCCACATTGTTTCCTGAACACACACACACACAGTCCTCTTCATGAATACACACTAAATTGCTTCTCACACTACAAATTCCTGGAACCTATGATTAAACCTGAGATTAATCTGGACAGAGACACACTTACGCAGGAATCTGAGTTTGAACACACTCATCTATCCTACATTTATACACACTGTTAATCTAAATTCCTGAGACACTATGTTTGATACACTATCACACAAGAATACACACTGAATTGCCATTCATGAATACTTGGTATTACCCACAGGCATGTTGTACACTGGTTGTTCAACTGAGATTAGTCCTAGGACTGAAACATGGATTCATTGAAAGTCTGTGAATGTACACACATGTTTAGACACACACACAAGAAACTAACTGTCACACACATAGCTCACTGTCCTAAATCTGAACCCTGAGAGTGATATCAGTTTTCACTCACTCACACTGTCTAAACCTGGGATTAGCCACTCTAACTGTTACACCTAAACTAACATACATGCCTAGACTGATTTTTTCTATGCACTGAAAACTGAGAATGTCAAACAGTGGACTGAAATTGATTTTTGAAATATAGGTTAAAACTGAATTTGAGTTTTGTTGATACTTGAAAACTGAGAATTAGTTTTCCCTTCCTTCTTTTTAAACTGAAATCAAATGATCATTCAATGTAAATTTTCATGCTTGTATTAGTTGTGTACATGGTTGAATTCAAATGTGGGATTGGGTATTTAGTTATCTGAATATCTATTCAATGTAAACTGTCAAGTAGAGTTTCTCAAATACCTGAGATTGTGGTCTTCACAGTCTCCTTATTTCCAGTTTGAGTTACTTTGATATTAGGACTGAAATCAGTCCCTTATTACAGTTTTTCTAGTTGGGTTCAATATGAATGTCGAACTGTAAAATTTGAGAATAGGAGAATGCATGAAATGGTTTTGAAAACTAAGATTTACCCCTGTTATGAACTGAGTTAGGTACCTTAGCTGCTAACACATTGTATCCCTTAACCTCTCTAACCCCCTGTAAACTGAGAACATATAGTTGTGTACATTCAAGTTATATACGATGATGATGATTGATTGACTGAAATGTTTTCCCTTCCCTTTCAACCTAAGAACACTGAACACAGGTACACAATTTCCTGTACATTGATTCCTGAGATAAAATGCCATGTATGAACACATGTTTCACTGTTAGTTCAATCCAGAAGTCACACTGTACACAGGTCCTCTTATTACCTGTCATATTTTCCAATGTTTGTTAAAATCATGTGACACACATCCTTCACACACATGTCTATCTCACACTCAAGTGACACTCTCTTGTATTCTCACACACACACTTGAACACATTCATGTGCCCTTCCTATTCTCCTATGTGTAAGCATGTATGTATAGGTATCCTATATATCATAATATGTGTGTGTACTATTATATATATATTATATTAATATGTGTATACATATATGTGAGATTCACATATAGGTAGCTTATATGTTAATGAGTGTATTATATATTAGATATATATATTGACATGTGTTTATGTGATATGTGGTTTGGTTATAGGCATGATATAGCCTATGGCCTATGGGTGTGTATGTTTGCCTAGTGAGTCTAGATAGACTTGTTTAGGCCTAGAATAGACTAGTTAGACTAGTATAGACTCGTTTGACTTAGGTTTGTCTTGGTTGACCTAGTTTGACTTCTAGGATTGACCAGAGTTGACTAGAGTTGGCCAAGAGTTGACTTTGGCCTAGATTGACCTAGATTCATGTAGAATGTATTGTAGTGCATCTTATTACCATTCCGGACATGTTACGACTTGTGCTGTTCTAAATAGGAGCCAGACACCACTCTTCGGACAGTACTTTCATCTTGGACACTCAGATACCAGGCGAGTACATTCTCTGATCATTTCATATCTTGTTTGAAATTATTTTTCTGCTTTAAATTACTTTACTTGATACTGTCACGTTGGTCATACGGATTAGTACTATATGGATCCCTTCTTGAGATGTTATCCCTTCAGGGAGCATCGGATACTACATGTTCTGTGCGTTTCACTTACATGGTGTATCACTATGCTTCATGGTTCATTGAATCACTTGTGACATGTACTCTCATGATCATGGAGTCTTCCTTGAATCCCCCATTTATTGGGCTTTCCTAGATTCTCCATTTATGGGACTATCATGTACCACCCTTCGGGGGCCGTTACATGAATCATAACATAACCTGGCTGGATCCTTGTGTATTGATTGGGGGTACGGGAGAGTAGAAGTGGACATGTGAATAATATCCAAGTAGTGTAGCATCAGAATCATTCCATAGTGTAGCATCAGAATCATCCTATGCCATTTACATATCTATATTGTACTCTGACTCACTAGCCACTGTTAGTCTCTATTTATAGTAGATATTTCTATTACAGTTCTTTTTCTGTTTATATACTGTATTTCTTTCAGTTCATGTATCTTACTTTACTGTATGATTATATTTTCTAACCTGCTATGATCTGTTGAGATGTATTGTGCTCGCTCATGTCCTGACTTGACCTGTTGAAAATATTACAGAGGACGAGGATGAGGCCTGTGTGGATACTTCTATGGGACAGCCCTAGACGACACTTGTGAGCTGGACTCTCAGGAGGACCCACTTCTAGCCGATGACTTTACCCCTATTGTCTAGACTAGTTTAGTTAGGCTTTATCTTACTTATGTTGTCTTGTGTCACCCTCACTTTTCTCAGTTAGGGGTAAAATGGTAATTTTTCATTTTATAATATTTTTGGGAATTTTATTTCATAAATATTATTATTTAATTATTATGGGAGTCGGGTTCAAATTTCATCGTATTCCGAGTTGATTCGGGACCCCGGTGAATTTCGACTTGAGCTGTAATTTGCATGTTAGCTAACCATGGCCCACCACACTAAACTTTAGGGTTTAAGAGTTTGGACTAGTCCCCCTTGAGTAATTTAGTTTAATTATGATTTTTATTTATTTTTAGCAACTTCCTAAACCTAATTTGGATTTTATTTAACATTAGGCTTAGGGAGGGGCAAACTTGTAATTACAAGTGCCCCTCACCCACCATGCCTTGGCCGGCCATGACTAGCCCCCCCATTTATTGGGCTTTTCTAGATTCTCCATTTATGGGACTATCATGTACCACCCTTCGGGGGCCGTTACATGAATCATAACATAACCTGGCTGGATCCTTGTGTATTGATTGGGGGTACGGGAGAGTAGAAGTGGACATGTGAATAATATCCAAGTAGTGTAGCATCAGAATCATTCCATAGTGTAGCATCAGAATCATCCTATGCCATTTACATATCTATATTGTACTCTGACTCACTAGCCACTGTTAGTCTCTATTTATAGTAGATATTTCTATTACAGTTCTTTTTCTGTTTACATACTGTATTTCTTTCAGTTCATGTATCTTACTTTACTGTATGATTATATTTTCTAACCTGCTATGATCTGTTGAGATGTATTGTGCTCGCTCATGTCCTGACTGGACCTGTTGAAAATATTACAGAGGACGAGGAGGAGGCCTGTGTGGATACTTCTATGGGACAGCCCTAGACGACACTTGTGAGCTGGACTCTCAGGAGGACCCACTTCTAGCCGATGACTTTACCCCTATTGTCTAGACTAGTTTAGTTAGGCTTTATCTTACTTATGTTGTCTTGTGTCACCCTCACTTTTCTCAGTTAGGGGTAAAATGGTAATTTTTCATTTTATAATATTTTTGGAAATTTTATTTCATAAATATTATTATTTAATTATTATGGGAGTCGGGTTCGAATTTCATCGCATTCCGAGTTGATTCGGGACCCCGGTGAATTTTGACTTGAGCTGTAATTTGCATGTTAGCTAACATTGGCCCACCACACTAAACTTTAGGGTTTAAGAGTTTGGACTAGTCCCCCTTGAGTAATTTAGTTTAATTATGATTTTTATTTATTTTTAGCAACTTCCTAAACCTAATTTGGATTTTATTTAACATTAGGCTTAGGGAGGGGCAAACTTGTAATTACAAGTGCCCCTCACCCACCATGCCTTGGCCGGCCATGACTAGCCCCCCCCCCCCCCCCCCCCCCCTCTTTCTTCTCCACTAAGCAACTCTCTCTCTCTCTCTTTCAAATTCATTTTCTCTCAAGTCTTCTTCTTCCTCCAACCATTTCCTTTTAGGTATGTTATTAATTCCTAATCCATTTCTCTTTTGCATTCATGTCCCACACAATAAATGGAGAGGAGAAGATTCTCCACCATTTGCCCACAAATTTGTAGATTTTTCCTAGAAAATAGGTTAAGGATTTATTAGGGTTTAATCCTTTTTCAATGGTATATATATATATATATATATATATATATATATATATATATATATATATATATATATATATATATATATATATATATATATATACATGTGTATTTATGTGTGTGAGTGTGTGTATATATTTTGATATGAAATTAGTGTCATGAGGATGAGAGTGGTGAGAATGTGTGTGTGTTTGTGTTGTGTGAGGGTGTGTGTGTTTATATATATATATATATATATATATATATATATATATATATATATATATATATATATATATATATATATATATATATATATATATATATATATATATGAGTGTGTATTTATATATGTATATGGATATGGGTGTGTATGTATGTATATATATAGATGTGTGAGTGTTGTGTGTATATATATATATATATATATATATATATATATATATATATATATATATATATATATATATATATATATATATATATATATATATATATATATATATATATATAAAATATATATATATATATATATATATATATATATATATATATATATATATATATATATATATATATATATATATATATATATATCTCTATAGATGGATATAGATATATATAGAGGGATATATATATAGATATATATATATAGAGAGATAGGAAGTAGGGATGAAGAGGAAGAGATGAAGAAGAATAAGAAACAGTCACAGCAGCAGCAGCATGCTGCAGTAACACCAGCAGCAGCACCCTGGCAGCAGCAGCATGCTGCAGTAACACCAGCAGCAGCACCCTGGCAGCAGCTGCTGCCAGGTATTAACCCCCCCCCCCCTTGGCTTTAAGCCTATTAACCCCCCCTTTTATCTATATATATATATATATATATATATATATATATATATATATATATATATAGTTAAATTGGAAGAAGTTTAAGGGATTAGAGTTTAGAAAAGAATAGGAAGAAGTTAGAAGAAAAGAGTTAGAAGAAGTTAGAAGAATAGAAAAAGAGCTAGAATAGAAAGAAGAGAAAATCGAGTTAGAGGGCGGAACGGAGCTCGGAGTATCGGAATGAGTTGAAACTTGGCGTGGGGCTAGAATACGTGATTTAGATTTTGCGGGTAGGCTTCCGGATGGAAATCGGGGTTGTAGGGCGCCGGTATCGCGTCGTACCATTGCGTATCTTGAAATATTCAAGATACCGGCAATGGGCCGTAACATGGACTAGATGTCCATTTTACTTAGGTATCTTGGTAGGTAATATATGTATAGGCTAGTACCTTACTACCCTAGGGAGCTCGGGTCAAAATACCAAGCGTAGGTAGGCTAACTTGATAGTTGCCTAAGCTAGAATTTTACCCTTTTTAAGGGTAAAATAGGATATTGGCCTACGGCCAAGATATGAGTTTCCAAGTCCAAGATGGACTTGGATATGGGTTGTAGAGGTTGGTAATAGTTAGAAATAGTCGCCTAGACCTACTCTTGACCCCGGTTGACCCCGGTTGACTTTTTAGATCGAAAGTCAACTATGGGTCAACGCTTTATCCAATTTAGTCCCAAATTCCTTTAGACTTGTGTAGTTGACCAAAAGTCAACTATTAGGCACCATTGACCTAGGGTTGACCAGGGTTGACCTAGAGTTGACCAGAGTTGACTAGGGTTGACCAGTTGACCAAAAGTCAACTGTAGGCCAACTCTTGACCCCGTTTGACTTTCTTCGACTTGTTTTGACCCGTGATGACTGGTATGACCTAGGATTGACTTGGTTAGGCTTAGATTGACTTGATATAACTTGAATTGACCTAGATTGACTTGACAGGACTTAGTGTGACTCAGTGAGACCTAGTTTGACCTAGATTGCATATCATTCATTGTAAATTATTCCTAAACTTGTTTAAACCTAAATTAACATACAGTATCTCATATTTAGGTTCCTGATTACCACTCTGAGTATTGATATACCATACAGCTCAGGACAGCAGGCGAGTACATTCACTGATAGTTTTTATTGTCTTGATATCTGCTATATCCGATTCAGTTGTAGTATCTTACTTGATTCCAGACACGATACTTCACGGACTAGTATATGTCGGATCCTGTCATGAGATGTTGTTCTCGGATTACTTGGTATATTGGTACATGACTCGACTTGTTACTTGTACTTGTATAGACATGGACTTGGGAGTGGACTGATCACCTGCTTTTGAATCCCGTGTCATGACGTGTTATGTCCGGATCCTTTATACTATTCGGAGATGGGGAGTTATTAGTGGTTGTGTGATCAAATTCCCACATTGATCTACTGTATACATTGTTCATAGCTATACCCTCGCCTCACGACGGGTAAAGCCTTATCCTACATCGTTCATAGCTTTCCATGGTGACCGGCCTTACCGCTCTATTGTACACATTGTTCATAGCCGGTCGGATGGAAAGCCTGATCATGTTTCCCAAGCCGATCACATAACGCTCTAATAATTTAAATCACATTTTATATTTACTTTATCTTATCGTATATCCTGCTCTGTTCTACATTCAGTATTTTCTCACCATGCCATGATATACAGTTACTCACATGCTCTACTTGCCTTTACATTGTACCTTGATTGGAGACTAAGTTCTGCTCGGGAGAAGAGTTACAATCCCGGTCCTTGTTTGGTTTAAGGGTTGTAACTCGGCTTCTGAACGGTTCCTAAGTTTTTATATATCTTTGTATTGTAGTTCATTATACTGTCTCTTATAGAATTTGTCAATTCACATGGAACTGCTGTTAGTGTTTGTACTTGCTCATTTTCCTGACAGGATACCGTTATGATATATTACAGATAACTCTGAGGCGGACTGCTCGACCTATTATGGGCTCGAGTTAGATGGAGTAGCCTTGGATCGTGGCCTTATAGTAGAGCCACTAGATTTTGAACTTCCAGAGTAGTGTAGGTTAGCTAGGTTTGGCTGGACTGCGATCCAGCTAGCTTTATCAGATTGTAGTTTCTATATTATATTTTGATACCCTGTGATGTTGCATATATCTGGGCTTGTATGGGACTCTGGACTTATTACTCTTTCATCTATCATATGTTCTCTTCCTGAGCTATCTACCTTAGTTTTATTCTGTGATTGAGACTGTATTGATATGTCACCTCCATTCGGAGAGTATATACTGTACAGGTACCTTTATACTGTTAGTCGTAGTATTTACAGACGTTATATACAGCGTTCTACCGCCGATACTGCGGCGTAGGCTAGACGTACCCACATGCTCGTGCCCCTCATAAGGGTGCGGGTCGTGACATCTTGAGACTAGCTTAGTTAGGCTTTATTTCTGTCATTGAGATCTGGATTGTATATATTCTTTCATACTCTGTAGTTGAGACCTTGTATTTCTGGATGTTGCTGAGATGTTATCTTAGACTCTTCTGATCATCTGTATTTCTTTGAGTTCTATATCATATCGTGCTTCATCTTACTTAGTTGTGATTGAGTTTACATTCTGCTATGTCACCCCCATTCGGGGAGTATAAACTGCTTAGCATTATATTGTTAGATGTTGTGACCTAGGACAGCGTTCTACCGCCGACACTGCGGTGTAGGCTGGACGTACCCACTTCTCGTTCCCTTACTCTAGGGTGCGGGTCGTGACACGTTTTAGTGGTGGCCCATGCAGGTCAGTGTTTATGTAGTGGTATTCGAACTAGAGTATCACTACAGCCTGTAGTAGGATTATGATATTTTGAGGGTACTCAATCACACTAGGAAAACTCTTAATCAGATTCATTTATCTAAATTGTTGCTTATTGATTTCTCTTGAATATAAACTGTCCTCCTTTGAATTTTTGCTTCATTCTCAGAAATTGCTTCTTGTTTTGATCTGTCTTCAGGATGGTTATCCTGTTAGAGCGAGTCACATCCTTTTAAGAGATTGTAGGTTCGAGCGGGAGAAGTACATTTAATTCCATGTTTTATATATATATATATATATATATATATATATATATATGGAATTAAATATGCTTCTCCTGTTGCTCATATATATATATATATATATATATATATATATATATATATATATATATATATATATATATATATATATATATATATTTTGTAGGTTCGAGCAACAGGAGAAGCATATTTAATTCCATATTATATATATATATATATATATATATATATATATATATATATATATATATATATATATATATATATATATATATATATATAAAATATATATATATATATATATATATATATATATATATATATATATATATATATAGAGAGAGAGAGAGAGAGAGAGATTGTACATCTCCGATTTTTTGTATCCCCAAACATCTTCATGCTATCCACTGTTGGATGTTATTTAAGTCATATAATCTTAACCGTTGATTTGAATGGTTCAAATCAACGGTTAAGATTAGATGACTTAAATAAGATCCAACGGTTGTTAACATGAGGATGCTTAGAGATACAAAAAAATAAGATGTGAATCCTCCTCATATATATATATATATATATATATATATATATATATATATATATATATATATATATTTGAAGGAAAAAGGTACTTCATTGATTAAACGAAAACACTAAGTTGCCCGCGGTCTTGACCCGCGGGACGTGACCGCGGGCAATGTGTCACAAAGACACTGGCCCCCCCTGTTAACGTGTGGTCCGCCCGCCAGAATAAACCAATAAGAGAGTGCCACGTGGACCGCGGGCCAAACTGCGGTCCACGTAGCATTATTCTTAATTAAAATAGGAATACATTATACAGTGTCTCTTATAGAAACCGCTGCACAACATCATTTCTATCCACCCATGTTGCTTCTAGGGGTGAGCAACGGTTCGGTTCGGTCCAAACCGAACCGATTTTGAGAAAACCGACAAAACTGAAAACCGTATTTAGTAAAACCGAAAACCGAACCGCATTTAGTAAAACCGAGAAAAACCGAACCGAATGAAAAATATCGGTGGTCGGACGGTTCGGTTCCTACAATGATATAAGAGAGTTTTAATTTTGAAGCATAAAGCTTGTAACTAAGTAAGGGACAATAGTAACAATCTCAGCTAACCCAAGCTCAAAGAAAATTGTAATGGCAATGATCCAAGTCCAAAGGTTCCAGTAAAGCTTAATAAATGCAAAGAGCTCCAAGAATGGCAAGGTGGGAAGAGATGAAGAGGGTCGAGTAACCACCGGTGATGGAAGACTACGCTAACCCCTCCTCCTCTACCCTCCTCGATTCCCTCTACCGCTCTATCGACGACGAGATGCCCTTAAAACAATCCGTAGAGCACCGAACCTGAGTAAGAAGAGGAAAACCGAGTGGGTCACACCGACGGCAGTGACCAGACCCCGATCTCACCGGCGGAAGAGCAGATATGGAGCGGAGGCCTCGACAAAGCAGGTTCTTGAGGAAGCTTAGCAAAGTTGCAGTCGTGGCTGAAGTAGCTAGGGAGAGTGAAAAGTAAAAGATGGTGGAGAAGAAATGAAAAAAAGAATTGGAGTTAGGGTTGTACATGTTCTCCTTCGAGGAAGAAGAAGAAACAATGGTGATAGGTAGGCAAGAAAGAGAAGCTGCAAATGGGAGAGAGAGGCGGCATGAAACATTTAGATTAGGGCTGCTCTACGGCTAAGAAAATTTATATGAGTATGATTTTTTAATCGGTTTTCGGTTCGGGTCGAAAACCGTTTCCTAAATCCGAAACCCGATTTTAACTCTCTTTAAAACCGAAAATCGACCCGCAAATATTTTAAACCGACCCGAATTGATAATTCGGTTCGGATCGGGTCGATTATCGGTTTTAAAACCGTTATATGCTCACCCCTAGTTGCTCCCATCCCATTCTATGTTGTTAATTATGCCATTGAGTGACGATGTTAAGCCTTCGAACATCCGTCGATTCCTCTCCCTCTAGATGTGCCATACGGCTGATAAAAGTCTGATTTGTGCTTTGTTGAACACTTCGATCCCTAGGCTTTTCGAGTGTGTAACCTCCTCAAGCGCACCCGTGAGCCCAGTTGTGTTTCCTCTAGCCATTCCACATTTCGTTCTGCTGTACCGCCACACTTGCCTAGATAGTTGACACTCGAAGAATAGGTGGTCTCTCGTTTCCTTCTCCCCACCACATAGAACACAGTCTTCAATTGGGATTGATATACCCAGTCATGTCAGTCTTACACGGGTAAGAAGTCTGTCATGGACTGCTTTATAAAGACAACTTCATCTTCATGGCTTCGTTCTTCTTCCAAACAACCTCCGCCCAGTCCATCGTTGGACCATGCTGCCGCGTCAGTTCATAGGTGGCCTTTGTAGAGAACTCTCCATCCGAGGTGCAGTCCCATCTCCATTTATCTTCTGTAGCTTCCATATCTATTTTGATAGCGGAAATTTCCTCCTTGAACCAGCGCCCTACAGGGCTTGTGGTAAGAATCCATTCGCCATCGTGGATAAGTGGTGATAGCGACTCCAAGGATCCTGTGAGCCCAAAAGTCGGCCACCCCAGTCTCTCTACAATGCTTTGGTGATTGAGCCATGGATCCAACCAAAGACTAGTATTTCTACCATCATGAAGCACTCTCGCCAGATTCCGTTTAAGTGAGGGACGGATTCGAAGAATGTTCTTGTACGATACAGAGTAGTTGTTGTTGATCTCCTGTACCCAAAAATTAGCTTTGGCCAGATATTTTCCTCTCATCCATCTAGCCCACTGGGAATTGCCATCTAACAGTCTCCATGCCAACTTGTGCAGCGCCACTTCCCGAAGTGTTCGTAAGGAGCGTAATCCGACGCCGCCTTCCTCCTTTGGTCGACTCAGGTCCCCCCAGGCTATAGAGTGCATTCCTCCCCTCCAAACAAAGTTTGCACACAGCTTTTCAATCTTCGTAATAGTTTTATCAGGGAGGTATATCGCCTGTTGTAAGTCCCCTGAATTTAGGACTTATTTTTTTCAATTTTATAAATCAATTATTTGAAATAGATATTATTATTTGATTATTATTTAATTTAATGCACTTTACCGTGACTTTGACTTCTGGAGTGTCAGGGATGCCAATCTCTGGAAACTCCCTTCATCAGTGTGTAGTAGACAAGATTACCTTCATGTTGATATATCATGTCTCATCCAAACTTGTTTTCTTGTACTCTTTTTGTTTCGTACAACTTTCGGGTCAATTTAGACCAATTTATCGTCGGCCGTAGTTCGTGACTTAACTTCCAACTTAATTTTCGGGCCCAACATCTGTCCAATCCAGTCACCCAATATATGGTCCTGGCCTGTTTTGAGTCTACTATGCACGTGCCACTTGTGTGCCAGCAAATTGATCTCTCTCGTGCTCCCATTTTATCTATTATTTTAAATAGTTTAAATTTATTATTTTAATTAAATCTTGGCCCCAAGCTTGTCCAACTTGGCCCAACATCCAACCCAATTGGGTGTGACCCCTGTCATGACTACCCATACACCCCACTATTGTATTTGCATTTTCTCTACTAAAAATATTCCTATTTTATATAAATATCTTATTTTTCTCTCTCTATTATATATATATATATATATATATATATATATATATATATATATATATATATATATATATATATATATATAGTCTCACTCTCTCTCTACATTTAAATCCTCACATAAACACACCCTACCTCACTCCCCTCACAGCCAACCACCCCCTCTCTCTAAATATCTCTCTCTCTCTTTATATAATATACACACACACACACACACACACACACACACACACACACACACATATATATATATATATATATATATATATATATATATATATATATATATATTATATAAACATCTCTCTCTCTCTCACTTTATTCTATACACCCCTCACCCCTATCCCTCTCAGCCGACATACAACACCCACCTCCTCTCTTCTTCTTCTTCTTCTTATCCACGTTCACCACACCATCACCATTATCATCAGCCAACACCATCACCACCACCTCCTTTTTTATCATCACCTACACCACCACACACAACTACACCACCACCACCATCATCCCACTTCTCCACTCCTCCTCCCTCCTCTCCAGCGGCACGCAGCTGCCGTAGCGTCGTACCGCCGCCGCCCTGGCATCGCACAGTAGCGTGCGCTGCAACATGCTAGCAGCAGCAAGATGCAGTTACAACAGCAGCAGCGGCTGCCGTTAGCCGTGCCGGTGGCCGCGCACCACAACGCACCACCGCACGCCACCGCCGTGGTCGGCCCCCTTGGCCGGGCGCACCCCCGGGCAGGCCCCCGTGGCACGCTCTCTATTTTCCGGCACGAGAAACGTCCAATTCGTGGTTTTGCACGAAATCCCGTCGACGCACGCGCGGATGAAATTCAGAAAGTGTATTTTCGGACAGCAACTTTGTACGCATTTTTTAAGAAATTCGACCGTTGGATCGGCAATTTCTTTGCTCCATCTCAATATTGGTATATACCCCTTCACTCCTATCAAATTTTATTCGTTAATTTCGTCGTTTGATACATCAAAATCGGCCACCAAGTTGACCGTTTAAATTGTGTAATTTTTGGACTGTTTTACGGAGCCAACTTCGTCGGTTCATATCTCCTCCATCGCAGCTCCGTCTGGCGTGCCACTGGTTCCTATGCAATGCTGGTATAACCCTCTTCTTAGTCGTTAAGTTTCGTTTCATTGTGAGTACGTTTGATTGGTTGAATTCGACGCCAAAGTTGGCCGTCCAAATTTGTAATTTCTAAGTTATAAAATTCTATTTTTGAACCCGGGACTCCGAATTCAATTTCTGACACCATCAGTAGACTCGTGGCATCGTTCTGGCACATTTTCATGTAAAGTTTGCTTAGTTTGGTGGACATGAGCCCTGGCACGCATTTTAGTGCAAAGCGGGCCCCACAGTCTGGGTCATCGGAACTTTTTGACGCAGGCTCATCGAAATCTAATTTCGGATATACCGTTGAGTTTATATCGTCATTCTGGACTCGTTGACATATAATTTGCTAGGTTTTAGTGGACATTGGTTCCGGCACGCATTTCGGTACAAGTCGGATACCAATATCCGGGTAAACGGATCATTTTGAGATCGGCTCATCAAAATCCAATTCTGGACATACCGTTGAGTTCGTATCGTCATTCTGGACTCGTTGACATATAATTTACTTACTTTTGAGGACATTGGCTCCGATACGCTTTTCCGTGCAAATCGGAATTTTAATGTTCTGGTCAACGGACCAATTTGAGATCGGGTCAATGGAATCCAATTCTGGATATACCATTGGGTTCGTATCATCATTCTGAATTCGTGGACATATAATTTTTTAGATTTAGTGCACTTTTATTCTGGCATATTTTTCGGTGCAAAGTAGGTCCGACACTGACACCGTTTTGACCTAAAATTATCTTTTTGCCCCTGTGTCCAAATTGGACTTAAGGATAGGCTATCCTAGCTAATTTGACTATTCTAGACACGTTGGTAATGGTTGTTTCACCCTCCGACAACATCTGTAGGTTTTTATCCTATTATTATAATCTTTCTCATTTTGTTGTATTTTGAGATCCATCGATTCCAGTGATTTTACAACCACTGAAATTGAATGTGCTGACCCTGTAAATGTTTATAGAGACTAGCCTTGACCCTGTTTGACCATGGTTGACTGCTTTGACTGAACGTCGAAGTAGAGTCAATATTGACCTAGGTTAGACTAGTTTTGACCTTGGTTGACCACAGTTGACTATTTAGACCAAAAGTCAATCGGAAGTCAACCGTAGTCTAAAATTGATTAGAACTGGACCGAAGTTGACCAGTTGACCCAATGTCAACTATTAGTCAACGTTAGTCAAGTTTGACCTAGAGTCGACCTAGGGTTGACCAGAGTTTGACCAGTTAACCAAAAGTCAACTGTAAGTCAACCCTTGACTTAGATTGACCTAGTTTGACTTGCTTTGACGTGCCTTGACCTAGTTTGACTTAGTATGACTTAATTTTACTTCCAAACCCTTATATTGATACAGTATTCCACCTATAGGTCCTCGAGGCACTGTTCTTGGACTCAGTTGATATATTCCACCAGATCTCATGCGAGTACATTCTCTGATAATATTTCTGTTTTATGATATCGTCTATGTTTCTTGTATTTAGTGTAGATATCCTTATTCTCTTGACACATTGTTCACACGGATTGGTATTTCTTTGGATCCCGTCATGAGATGTTATTTCTTGCTTTCCTTGGTATATCTTGTGCAAGTCTTTCTTGTTCCTTGTGCATTGTATAGACACGATTCCTGCGAAGGCTAGCTACCCTCGCAGAGAATCGCGCGTCATGATGTGTCTTGGTTGAATCCATTATACTAGTCGGGGGACGAAGAGTATTAGTGTAGATATGTGGTCAAAGCCTATTGTGCACCCCTTGTGCACCTATTGATTGTGAGTGTTGATCATACACCCCACGTATGGTTAGCCAGGCCTGTTACTATTGTGCAATGTCCCAAGCCGGCCACATGTTGTAGCTAGTACTCACACACTTAGATAGATGATTCTTGATTCTTGTACATGCCATGATCAGTTTTACTTGTCTTGTTCTAGCTCTAGATTTACAGCTTACCTTGCCATGATACTCACATGTACATTTCGTGATTTTTTGTATATTCTCTCTATTTACTGCTATATTTTCAATATCGTCTAACTAGAACTGTTATTTGAGTTTTGTGCTCGTTCCATCCTGACTGGATATGTTAAAAATATTTTAGGAGTAGTTGTGCCCTAAGTTTTGGACTACAGGATGTTACTAGCTGGGGTGGTTCTCGGTATTCTTCACCGTGAGTTGTCTCTCAGGAGTTCTAGGTCTGGTAGTTATTAGTTTTGTCATTGTTTTCTTCTGTTTTATTCTTGTCTCATATGGTCCTTGTGGATTCTAGTTGTTCTAGTGATATTGTTCTTATTTTTTGTCTTATCTTCCTTAGTTTTCGTGATGTGACATGAGTACATTTCTAGTTATGGATCTTTAGATGTTATAGTTAGTATCGGGTACTTGACAGCGCTCTACCGCCGATACTGCGGCGTAGGCTGGACGTGGCCCACGTATTCGTACCCGTATATCCGGGTGCGGGTCGTGACACCTGTATCCAGTACAAAGTAATAGCGAGGATTGCAGAGCGAACAAGCTCTACTCTTCCGCCGCAGGAGAGTATGTTCACACTTAAAAATCTCACGTTTCAAAGTTGGAAGTTTAATGCTTAGGCCATCTCTAATGAAAAGTTCTATTTTTCTATTTCTAAGATAGAAATCTATTTTTGTATTTTATTTTTAATTTTTAATTTAAATGACATGTGGCATAATTTTTTTAAAAATATATATAAAAATAATAAAAAAATAAAAATTTACTTGGCATAAAAAAATTTTTGTTTTTTTTTTCAAAACCATTATAACGATTTTGACTTAAATCTTAAGTGAGTTTTTGATTTTTATACCAAGTGTTATTTTATTATTAGCCGGGCTCACCATTCATCATGGACAGGTGGCGAGTCCGGACCATCTAATAATTTCTTCCTAAATAGGATGAATTCAGATGTCCAACGGGTTCTTTATTTTTTAAATAGTTAGTCCATATCTTGTCCATTCTAACCGGCTCTAGTTCACTTCAGTTTATAGATAGTAAAAGAAATCAAACGAGTATGAGGAGTCACGAGTGGGTAGACTTGCTTTCACACTGGAATATAGATAGCCGATAGGGCTTAGGAGTAGAGTTAGTAATCTAATTATTATTATTACTATAATGTGTCCACTTTATAATTTGATGGTGATTGTCTCAAAAAGTAGGCATCATTAGGTTAAAAGTCTTCTCAGGATCAAACACTCTTCGTTGCCAGTAATTGACTAATCGAAACAGCAAAATTATATTTTAGTCAAGTGATTAAACAACTCATAATGGAGAAGATCTCGATGAATAAATAACTAGGGATGGGGAACGACACTTTTCCGGTAATTGGGTTCCCATGCATGCATGAATGGCCATTAAATTTAACTTAAACAGTTGCTACTATTAAGAGCATATTTTTTGTTAAATTTTCGCTAAACAAATTTAGTGAGTTATTTTAGGATGCTCTTTATATTATTTTCTTCAATAATTCTCCCTAATTTATGATTTATTAGATGTATGTGATGTTGATTTTCTATGTGTTTACATGTTGAGTTAAATTTTCAAAAAGAAAAAAAAAGTGGATTTTCTTGGAAATAAGTTTTTGATGTTGAACGATGAGATTGTTTGTTTGAAGCAAAAAATACAGCATTAGTGTATTTGCCGGTCGCAATGTTACCACCGGTCATCTAAAAAGTTTATGCTGAACACACTATTGAAATCTATAATAAAAAAAAAAATCAAATGCAAACATGTAAGACAATTACTGAGGAACCCAATCTTGAGGCTTTTTCCTTTCCTTTTTTTTGTTATTTGGGAAAAAGGTCAAAATTAAAAAAAAAAAAACTAAAAATTAGATTTTTAAAAAAAACTAAAAATTAGATTTTAATCATTGTTAATTAATGCTAGATTCTCTAGGAGGCTCTCTCTCTCTCCATAATTTTAGGAAGATCCTTACAACTTAGCTATTCTACATGTTGGCTAGGAGATTGAACAAGGAGCCTAAGATGTTCTAATTTCTAAACACTACGAAACACTCTAATCTACCATTAGCATCCAAAGTCTACGAAGACATGATTTTGTTGTAACCCAAGACATGATTTTGTTGTAACCCAATCTATTCAAGTTAACATAGTACTTACTTGGTCTAATCTATATTTTTATAATTTGTGAGAGGACATAGTTACCTTGCTTAATTATTAGCAATGTTTAAAGCCACCCGGATGGATTTCCAAAACTGATAAAAAAATGAACTAATAAACAATTATTAGAAGAAAAGCTTTTTACGACTGCCCCTTTTAGAACAAGCAGAAGAATCAATACTAAAAATTATGTTAATCTCTCCAAACTATTTCTTCTTATGCGACAACCAAATTTTAAAATTAAAATAAATATTAAGTTTTATTAAAATTAACATTCATTAATATTAAAATTAAAATTAAAATTAATATTAGTATAATATTAATATTAACAATAATATTAACATTTAAAAAATTGGATGACGAGTTTTTGTTCTTCTCCATTTCTTTCCAAAATGAGACCAGCCCAAGATTTACCTCTTAAGTGGGATTAAGCCTGCTACCAAACACCATGATACGGCCCATGATCCACTATTGGTTATAGTTTCTTGTATTCCTATAAGCTAGTGGGTTTAAAGCCCAATTGTTTTTGTTTTTTTTTTTTCGCTTCTTTTCAAAACGAGTCCAGCCCAAGATTTACCTATTAACTGGGTTTAAGCCTGCTATCAAACACCAAGATACGGCCCATGATTCTCTATGGGTTATTTGTTTCTTGTAGTCTTATATGCTAGGGGGTTTAAAGCCCAATTGTTTTTGTTTTCTTCATTTCATTTCAAAACGAGTCCAGCCCAAGATTTTACCTATTAAGTGGGTTTAAGCCTGCTACCAAACACCAAGATACCGCCCATGATCCACTATCGGTTATTAGTTAATGCTGGTGGGTTTAAAGTCCCATTGTACGTGTTTTTCTTCATATCTTTGCAAAATGAGTCCAGCCCAATATTTACCTCTCAAGTGGGTTAAGCCTGCTACCAAACACCAAGATACGGCCCATGATCCACTATGGGTTTTTAGTTTCCTGTAGTCGTATATGCTAGTGGGTTTGAAGCCCAATTGTACTTGTTTTTCTTCATATCTTTCCAAATGAGTCCAGCCCAAGATTAACATCTTAATTGGGTTTATGCCAAATGACCAATTGTTATGATGCTATCCGTTGGGCTATTTATGATCCACGGCGAATTAAGTAAAACAAGGTCCGATGTTTACCTATTAATTGAGCTTTTATGCTTAATATGACCACTTCCAAAACCTCACGATTTTTAAGCAAAAACTTTTTATTCTATTATGCACTCTTCGTAAAGAATATACTCTAATAACAGCTTCGAAATAGTGTAAGCATGACGTTATTTCAAAACCGTCGTTTTAAAACTAATGTTACCACCTTCCAAGTTACTTAGAAGCGTTTAGTTCTTGTTTCTTTAATCGATTAATACAAAGTGTTATATTTTAAATAGATGGTTTTTTTTTTTTTTTTTTACTTTGTATTGATTAAATAGTTTTCTTTTCAATGGGCATACTTATTATTCTTATTTTCCCTTTCTAGGATTTATAATACTTATTTCTCAATTTTTTTTTACTCTCTCATTTTCCCAAAATCCTCTCAAAGCTCCTCTCTCTCTCCCCAATTTTTTTCTTCTTCTTCCTGTTATATAGATATAGTTTGAATTTGGGATGGACTTTGACCTATTCGAATCTATTGGCCCTCAAAGCATACTACTTGGGGCCTAAAGGGGGAGAAGCTGCTTGTTTTCGACATCATGCCCAAGGGGTGCTTGACTGCTTTTCTACATGGTGGTAACTCAGCTCAACTGAACTAGTACTAGAGACAACGTCCTCTCTTCTAATTCACATCCGTTCATCCTCGTCCCCATGGTTTTCGACTTCATGCCCATACTTGACAAAGGTGAATGCAAGAAAAGAATTCAAACACTCAAGGATCAAGGCTTTGTTGCTGTTAAGTGTGGCAACTTCGGAATGCATTATCATGGTGAAGGAAAATAAGAAAAATAATAATGTCAGGGACGGACCTGGGACTTACGTTGGACAGGAGTGCGAGCACCCAAACAAATTAAAAAAATGATAATAACCGCATCGTAAAAGTCTGAACAAGGCTACTATTTTTACTAATGTTCTTTCAAGATTCAATAAAATTAATAATAATTATGTCACAATAGTGTTGCATTGACAAACTAGACAAAACCTAAGAAAACCATAACAGAGACTATTTTTACTTAATGTTCTTTTAAAAGTAAGCAACTGAACAAAAGGCTAAAAAAACATAAATAATTAGATAATAATAAAAATAAATTAAATTACTTAAAAGCTCACAAGATCTGCAAATTTGGGGGAGAGCTAGCAAACGGGATGCTCAATGCGTCGGGAAGCTTTTGGCCGTCACAGTGCTAAGGAAAAACAACGCAAAAATGAGAGGATGGAGTTGATGTTTGGTTTCGATGTGGGTTGGCCTGAATTTGTTGCAGCTTTTATGTTGTCGACAGCAGCACCGGAACGAGAGTGAGCAATTGCAGCTAGGGACAGAACTGTGAAGAGTTTGGAGACTATAGAGTAAATGATCTAATTAAATGGGCTCAGTGGGCTTTAGGTGAATCATTAAACATGAGTGGGTTTCAAGCAACACATGGCCTATAAAAAATTGGCCCCCCTTGGCCTGTATACAGTTTCGAAAGAAACAAAAACAGGGTCTCAGTCATTCTGATCAAGAAAAATAAGACTCCAAATTGAACCCACAAAGCTTTCCGAACATCATGGCCAAGAAAAACATCATTAGAAACAATTATGCAAAGATAACCAACCCTGATATTAACAGAATATTGATGTTGGATCGTTCGGCCATTGAAAATTTTGGGACACAAGTTGATATTAAGCAACAAAATGGCATAATAATTCCACAAGTCGTAACAGCTGTTATGCTCTCATTTGAAAAACTAATGGATGAGTAGCCGTAGGCAGGGAAGAAGCTAAGCTGAAAATTTGTTTATTCTGGAATGACTGATTAAATTTACATGAATGTGTGTAGAAGGGGGGAAAAAAAGGGTTAAAACCTCAAATTTACACTAGAATTCTAGCTCAATTTCTCTCCCTTGCGTATTTGCTTGTTTCCTCCACCACCTGTGCCCACACGCTCGCAGCTTTATCTGCATATCCAATCTGTTCATCAAAAGAAACACTCTTGTTAATTGCAAATGAAGTGCAGGTGGGAAAGTTTGGAAGGAAACTGTCCCACATGGCAATATACATGCAACAGTTGGGAAAGGAACAAAATTCAAAATCAAAATCAAAAGACATTCGACTATAGTCATCACATGGATAGTATTGGCTAACCAAATATACACAGATGTGGTTTTCATTATATAATAGCTTTGTATGACTCTTTAGTCACTGGGCTTACGGACCTGGCAAACCAACAGGGGAGACTGTTCAGAGAGGACGACAGATATTCACAATCCACTAAACTAAGAAACTACTTTCATCTCCTTATTCTTACACTCCCCTCTTTAATCTATGAGGTAAACGAGGTGCCCTACTTCCTACAATTTCTCTCTTTTCCTTCTTCGTAGTATCGGTTATTTATCCCACAAGTAGTTTTTCCTCCTCCTTTTTGTTTAATTATTTTGTAACTTCTGTTCACGTCATCTAATTTCCTACGGTCATTTACAAAGCAGAATATATCACTCTCTTTTTCTTTTGAGATGTACACCCCCAAAGAAACTTTGAGGATGGGTGAATAAAAGGCGACAAAAAAAAAATCCCCGTAAAAGATGTCGAAGAGAGTAATAAATATCATTGGCACCTTGTTGCTTGAACATGAACATAGATACGGATACGGACACATGATACATACACGGGATACTAGCATTTTCAAATAGGTACAAAAGTGGTTACTTATGTTGCACAAATACGGACAGAGACATGGGTACAGACACGGTAAAAATACGGACATCATTTCCATGTACATGCAACAATACATTGGCATTGATAATCAGCCCCAGCAAAGCCGCATCAAGAGAATGGTCAAAGATAGTACCAGAGATTATCCTACAAGGGTACAATTGTGGTAGCAAGTCAGTTAGTAGGGGTGTCAAGTGGACCTTTTCCTGAATCAAACTTGCTACTTCAAAATTTCTCATATATCTGTCCTAATAAGGTATATAATCCTTCTAGCTCAGGGAATATAAGAGATCAATATAGTTGATTTGACTTGACAACAGAAGGGCACATGCCTGCGTACACTTGGAAAGGGCTATCTGGGACACCTGAGATAATTGCTCCCCTTTTCACTACGGTGCATGTGCCCTGGCGATCCACATTGTTTATCTAGAATTAGAATTTGCTCTTGCAGATACAACCAGCATCAGATAGTAACATTAGTTATTAACTAAATGTGAACACGTGATTTATTTTCTTTTTTCCACTAAAGCCATAGGCTTGCATCAAGGCCAGGATTAAGTATGTACTTCTTGGCAATAGATATGGATGAACTTACTAGCCACAGCATCACAATAAAGAAGGTTTCAAAGTCTGAATGAAGTATTTCAGGGCTCAATGGTGTATATGAAATGTAGCTTTAGCAAAAGCACAAGTGAAGTGAGGGACTAGGTTGACGGCCTATAAAATCTAAAAGAGATCATTCTCATTATTTAGGATTAATTCTTCATCAAGATTTTGAGATGATTATAATACTTCTAGAGTGCCATGTGACTGCGGAATACTTCCGAAAATGAAAGAAAAATCTAAAAGATAATTATAATACTAACTATGCTTTATGGGTCAAAATGCTGCAATAATCAAAATACATGTCTAAGAGATGAAATGAGAATGTTCAGATGGATAAGTGGCACAATGAAATTGAAGATTGATTATGAAATGAGTGCATTTAATAGAAATTCCAAGATGGGTCAATTGAGACAGGTGAGAAAAAAACATTTACGATGGCCTAAGAAGATACTGTCTTAGTTGAGGACCTATAACCAAGGGTAGATGAAAAAAAACATGGATAGAGGTAGTATAAAGGATATTGAAGTTATGATCATGTTACCTAGGAGACTGTGCTTAATAGAGCTCAACGAAAGGAAAGAATTCCAAGTAACCCACCACACAATTTTGGGATGAAGACTATTGTTATTGCTATTATTCAGCATCATTGAAGTCTTAAGTTGAATAGATTACGATGACATGTTTGGGTAGCCCGTCAGAATGAACCATTATAACCTTTTGCAAGGGATAATAACCATATTATTCATAGGAACAAAATCCCTACTATAAAGGACCTTCTGCAAGCAACAAGCAAGAACCATAAACAGAAATTATAATGTTCAGAGCAGGGACATGCCAAAATCACTACCGTTTAGCAGTCACAAACGTATCATGTCATCTCGTATCCATGTCTCTGCAGCATATAGTTCATAGTGACCAGAAATAATTTAGATGTTGAGCCAGAAATTTTATTTTGGAAAAAAGACAGTATAGAAAATCTCATTGTTCCAGTCATAATACTGGACTTGCATTGCTTTTCTGGGAACAATATTCGTCACAAAATTTCAACTTTGACACGTGATATGTGGCATGCGAAAGCTAACTGAAAAATCTAGATGCCACCGTTATAGGATGTCTAATCTTTTTTACAATATTAATGATACAACTATAACTTAGCAAAATATGCGAAAAAGAATCAAATAATAGTCATGCTTGAATAAAAGAAGAAACACAGGTCAATGAGCACAAAAGGATTTTAACAGAAGCATATAACAATCTCTAAAGGTGACAAGTCTACTACCTGATTTATTATAAATCCTTTCAGCATTCCAAGAAAATCATCACGTCTTTCCCTGTCTAATCTCTCAAGTTCGCTCCTATTGTTCTCCTGCATCGTGGCTCACAGATTGGAATAAGCATTCACATTCCACCAGTCAGTTATATTATGTAATTTGAAGTAAATACCTCCACATATATTTCTACTACAACTTTTTAGGGGACTACTTATTGTTTATATATTGTTATATCTCCAAGATCTTTAGCTAATATTACCATGAAAACTGGAGAAAATGTGTAATTACTAATTCTCTCTTCGGCAAGAAGAAAGTGAAATAATTTGTTTGAAACAAAAATTAAGTATCTAACAATGAAGATTATTTTAGTGAAGTGAACATGAGCATGATAATGAGATATCAATAAGATACTTGAACACAAATTACAAAGAACTACACTTATTGCTGTGAGGAATGCAAGTTTTAATACTCCTCACCAGGTCTAGAAAGATTACTGTCCATATTTAAAGAGTAACCATTTTAGAATTCTACAGTGCTTGTTTCCCAATTATGCAAGGTGCCAAGACAACTATTGTTATAAAAAATAATATCAGATAGCAGTAGGCAAAACCTGCCAGCACAAAAATAACTCAACTTTCAGGGGGACATGAAATGTATGGCTGTGATATATAGTTATGTTAAGCATTTTAATGTAAAGAGATTATAAATCTCGATATAGGGATCAAGCAAATTCTATAGGGATCAAACAAATTATAATTGTGAGGTCCCGTTCATGTTAGCTAATAAGCCTTCACATATCAAGGGCCTATAATTTGTTATGAACTGAAAAGGATAAAACTTGCTATAACCAGGAGAGAAGCACTTGGAAAATCAAAAATGTCACTTGGCTTTGAAGGCCAAGGTGAAAACCGGCAGAAATTACCTTGATGCGCTCGTACTCTCTAATTGCACAAAGTTTAGCATCTTCTGTGATTCTTATCGTTTCTTTCAACTCCTCTACTTTGCGAGTTCTGGACCTATCACCTCCAAATATCTTTGTAGATGCAGCTTCAAGCCTTTCGGCCCTAGTGTGCAAGGAAGATAAATCTGACATAAGTGTCTGCACAGTCAATAGAGCACTGGATCGATCTGAGAATGCACTATGAACAGCTAGCATCATCCCTAGGTATTCATGCAGTGTATCCTGTCAGAGATGAGCATGATTCAGGGATATAAATATATATATAACTGAGAGCATGTTGAGATTGTTAATTAGCTTTTACATTATTACCAAATGTTTGACTGATTGAGCATTTAATTCTCGATAGGATCTACTTGCTCTAACAGCAGCAGTCGCTAGACGTTTGAAATCAGAAGCTCGTATCCTCTGAGAATCATACACAGCCTCCTCAGTTTCAAATTTTCCAAGTTTGAAGAACGCTAATCCTAATTCACCCATTGTTTCCCCAATATCTTGTTGAGCTTTAACAAGTGCTTCTGCCTGCACCAAGAGAGGACAAACATGCTATTTTGTAAACGAAAAGCATACACTATAAAAATAAAGCACAAGAAAGAATAGTACAGGACTTCTTGAGAGAAGATAAGAGTTTATATAACATGGCAGACATATTTTTCTTCTTCTGAGAAAAATTAATTAATATACTATGGCAGGAGATATGTTTTTACGGCCAGCTAACTGCAAATAATCTTTTCTTCTTCCTTTCAAATTCTACAGAAATTAAGTATGGCTCCCATCATTAATATCTTGAATGATTAGCATTCACTTAGTTTTATCATTTCAGCATTAAGCTTACCTGAAGCTTCCCAAATTAAAGGCCTTTGAAGCATGCTGCCAACAACCTTGAGGGTGAAATAAAAAGCTATCTTTGGGTCTATCCACCCCAAGTGCTCGTGTTCCAAGTATTTTGGCATGACAAACTGACAAAGTTAATTGTACATGCCGGAGTTACAATTTAGACAAATGAAGTATGGGGTACCCACTTTTCTGAAACATCAGAATCTACTATATAACAAGTACTGCTCTTCTGTCAAAGTAACGATCTTTTTTGGCAAGCACTCATACACCGTGCAATTGAACTTCTAAAAGCTGTAATCTTGATTTGAGAAGGTTGGCATTATGCATTATTATCGCGGTGTTCTGATATGCTTAAACACTAGCATATCAAAACACCGGGAGGTGGAATCTTGTGACTCTCCACTAGTGCGTAATAGCATAATTTGGACTCTAAACAAGATCCCGAGTTAGATTCACACATTTCCCTGTCAACTAAGGGATCTTATAGCAATATTTTTTTTTCATTTGATTACGTTGCGATTACGATTACATTATAGTGAACCAAACGGGGTTATGTTCTGACAAGTACAGGTTTTATGTTGTTGTCATCAGGAAGGCTGAAACAGTTTACATTAAAGATGCAATGTAATTAAAATAGTTACTTGTAAGAGTTGCTAAGTAAATCAAATTGATGCTTTAATCTTGTAATCTTAAATCTCTTTTGCAGAAGCTGAATTTCATATAATTCTTCCTCTTTTACTTTTTCTAAAGCTTAATAGATAGTTCTAATTTGCCCTATCTCTTGCTCATATTAAAATGATCAACAAATGCAAGATAATTAGAATAGTTACTTCCAAGACTTGCTTAATCAACTTGGTGCCTTAATCTTATATTCTTAATCTCTATTGCTAAAGCTGAATTTCATATCATCCTTTCATTTTACTTCCGTAAAGATTTGATAACCCGGTTCCATTTAGCCCAAGGTTCTCCGTGATGAACAGTTAAATACATCATACTTTAGTAAAATAAACTAGATGCTCATAACTACTTCAGAGAACCAATGGACTCAATCCTCAGAAGAGCCAACTCTGACAACCACAAATAGCAATGCTGCTCATATCTGAAGCTCGTCGCATATAAAGACAGCCATTCAAAATACTAGAACATCCGGAACTGAAGTGCTCATGTGTTACATTGATAACCTTGTTGTAAAATTTTGTCTTTATCTGTCACTTCCCTAAATAGATATATCTTTGTCCAGAAACCCAATTCAGACCTCCACAATTAAAACAAGACTGTAATTCCTCCATTTTGTCAGTGATAAAAAAGAAAAACGACGATTCTGGCAACATAAGAAGCATCATGAAAACTACAAATATCATGACAACAAGCTAAAACTCCATATATAGAGTGGATTGTAATTCCCATTTCTTCAACTACTGACCCTCTGGCGTTTACATTAGATATTCATAATCATAAGTTTGAACCTTATGCTCCTTACAGGTATCATCTCCATCACATCCTACAACCCAATATTCTTCATTCTCGTCTCCAAACATAAATCAATAGATTCACATATAAAAAAAACAAAACAAGCTAACTTCAAAAAGTTACGAGAACAGATCGCAAATAAAGGAAGCAATAAAAGAAAAACTAATAAGGACAAACCTAGTTGCTGCTTACGAAGAACACTGTAAAAAAAACAAAGCCTTCATCCAAAATTTTGGGTCGACTGAATCAACCCTTTTCGTTCATTTTATTCTGATAAACCTCTCGAGTTGGACTAGATACCAAATCCATTTTCACAATCTGGTGCATGTCATACGACCTCAGCATCCCATGAATGTACTGACC
The DNA here is from genome assembly GCA_029216955.1 of Iris pallida. NCBI lineage: Eukaryota > Viridiplantae > Streptophyta > Magnoliopsida > Asparagales > Iridaceae > Iris > Iris pallida. Next base: position 6,103,040 of record JANAVB010019798.1, on the reverse strand, counting down.
TATTATCCTTAACCTGTGTTGCACAGAAACGAATACAACATGGCATACACATTATGACACAGACAGGACACTGATTTTGGTGTGATGTAGTGTACTCTGGAGTGTCTGTGTCGGATCAGATACGTGTCATATATGAAGCGACGTGGTATTGATGTTTGTGGCGCCTCCTCTTGCTACTCATTAACGAAGCATACTTCAAATAGCTAAATTACTAAATTCCAATCACTGTATTGAGTTTCAAATGAAATCAAATTGATGAGCCGTAACAAGAAAAAATCATCGTAAACTGCAGACCAAAAAAATTCCGATCCGCACCTGTTGAGATGCGGTAGAGAGCTGCTGCTCGAGATCCTGAACCTTCTCCTTTCTCTCCAAGAACTCCCTGTCCTCCTCCACCACCGGCGGCCTCCCCCCTCCCCAATCGTTCGCCACCGACTGCCTCAGCTCCCTGAACATCCTCAGCAGATCCCTCCCCCCCTTCGCTGGCTGCCCCACCTCCTCCGGCCCCACCGCTGCAGTCGGTCCCTCCCCGAACAGCTGCGACGGAAGCCTCGCCGCCCCGTCCAGCACCCTCGACGCCACATCGATACTCCTAGCCAGCGGCAGCCTCCCCTGCGCCTTGAGGAACACAGCCAGCTCGTCGCTCCTGCCAACCACGGGATGCGCCGCCAGCCGCGAGAGGTACTTCTCCAGCGCGAACCGGCGCTGCTCGACGAACTCCTGCTTCTGCATCACCTGGCTCTCGACGACCGACTTGTCGGGGCGGGGAGGGATGAAGTGGCCCCGGTAGGACTCGGCGAGGCGGTCCGCGAGCGTTATGAAGTCCCGAAACCGCCTCCGGACGGCGAACCGGCCGGGATCGCGGGTCTCGGTGGTGATCAGGTAGGTGACGTAGGTGCTCCCGCCGGGGACGAGGGAGGTGGCCGCGGCCTCCTGCTGCTCCTTCTGGGGGTCGGAGACGGAGATCCGCAGGTAGGGGGAAGTGGGGGAAGTGGCGGGGGAAGTTGGGGAGGAAGCTGCGGTGGTGGTTCCGTTGAAGGGGGTGAAGATGACGTCGGCGTAGGAGGGGGGGTCCGGGAAGGAGGAGGAGGAGGAGGGGGAAGGGGGGTGGAGGAGGGGATCAGAGCCGTCGGATGACGGGGGATCGACGGCGGAGAGGGGGTCGGAGAGGGCTAGGGTTTCGAGCTCCTCTTTGGGCGGGGGCGGCGGCTGGTCGAAGGAGAAGTGGGTTTCGGATCCCATCATGGTTCGAGTTCCGGGTTCCGGGTTTGGAGATCTGGAAGTGGGGTTGAGGGAGGGAGAGAGAGAAGAGGGAGGAGGAAAGCGGTGTGGTGAACTGGCGGTCACGCGAAGCAAGGAAAAGTGCACGTGGATGTTGATGGTAGGAGAAATCAATTAATCCCATCCGATGAACAATTGACACTTAAAATAATCAATTAATTTCATATTTTTTACATCATAACCGGACAATTCATAAGTTAGCTTAATATTAATATTAATTTTGATATTAATATTAATGTTAATGTTAATCTTAGTATTAATATTAATATTAATTTTAATTTTAATTTTAATATCAATGTTAATGTTAATCTTAGTATTAATGTTAATATTATTATTATTTTTAATGTTAATTTTAATATTAATATTAATATTATTGTTAATATTAATTTTATTGTTAATATTAATGTTAATCTTAATATTAATTTTAATGATAATATTAATATTATTGATTTTGTTAGTATTTTTTGTTATCTTTAACATTAATGTTAATATTAATATTAATTTCAATATTAATTTTAATTTTAATTTTAATGTTAATATTAATATTAATATTAATATTATTGTTAATATTAATTTTACTGTTAATATTAATGTTAATCTTAATATTAATTTTAATGTTAATATTAATATTATTGATTTTGTTAGCATTTTTTGTTATCTTTTCATATATAGTTATGATGTGAAAAATATGGGGTTAATTGGTTATTCCAAGTGTCAATTGTTGACCGGGCTCACCACTCAGCACGTCCAGTGGTGAGCCGGGAGCACCTAATAATTTCTCTGATGGTAGGGGTGAGCATTATTTAGTATTGGACCGAAAATCGAACCAAATCGAATAAACGATTCGGTTAAAAAAAAATTCGGTTCGGTTTTCGTTTTAAAAATATTAATTTGTTTATTCGGTTTCGATTTCGATTTTGAATTTTGATTTCAGTTCAAAATCGAAAATCGAATAAAAAATAAAAAAAATAATACATATATATATAGGTGTATACTAAATATATATAGACTAATTATAAGAGCACATCAAAACCTTATCAGGACTATCCCATTTTTAACTTCCCTTTATTTACAAGTTTGCCACTGGAATTTTTACTCAGGGCTATCCCATTCTAATGTATAAAAAACAATTCTTTTAATTTTTTCTCTCTCTTCTCCTTCTTCACAAGAAGAAAGGTGAAAGAACAAGAAGAAGAAAAGAGCAAGAATAAGAAGAAAGAAAGAAAAATAATCTCTTTTTTCAAACCCTTTTTTTTTGCTCTCTTCTAATTTTTCATATTTTTTTCCTCTAAACCCTAGTTTATGGATGAAATCATAGTTGTAGAATAAATTGGGTTACCAAATCTATCAAATTTACTAATCTATTAATCAATTTTTCTTTATTAATAGAATAAATTATGGATGAAACCCTAATTTCAGAATAAATCGATTTGTTGAGCAAGTTTATACCAGAACTGCCACAATTTCTAGCAGTCCTAGAAGTATTGAGGAATGTCAGAAATTGTGGCAGTCTTGAAAGGAACTTGCTGTATAACAAGACTGCCACAATTTATGGCAGTCCTAGAAGTATTGAGTACTGCCAGAAATTGTAGCAGGGACTTGTTGTACAACATGACTGTCACAATTTCTGGCAGTCCTAGAAATATTGATGACTGCCAGGAATTGTGGCAGTCCTAAAAGGGACTTGTTGTACAACAAGTACATTTTAGGACTGCCACAATTCCTGACAGTTCTAAAATCGAAATGGTCGAATGAAAAACATATGTTAGAATTTATTTTCATCTTGATAATATAATGAAATATACATTTTAGGGTTTATTTTCATGCAGTTTTTGTGAGAAAGAATGAAATAAACATGTTAGGATTTATTTTCATGCATTATTTGTGAGAAATCAAAATGATGAGAATGAAAATTGTGGAGAGAAAAACTAGGATTTTGATGGAAATGATGGAGAAGAAAACTAGGATTTAGAATGTAGAAATTTTGGAGAAGAAGATGAAGAATAAGATGTATAGTTTGGGGAGTGGGAAATGGTGAAGAAGAAGAGGAGGAGGAGGAGGAGGAGGAGGAGGAAGAAGAAGAAAGTTAGGGTTCTGGAAGAAAGAGAGTAAATTTTACAAATGATAGTGGAATTTGGGGTTTAGGGGAGGTGTGGAGTTTGGACAGCCCCTTGAGTAGAAAATTGGAATAGTCCTAGTAATTTTTCCACAAACATGGGCTACCCCAATCCTGGATAGCCCTGATAAGATTTTGATGTGCCCTTATAATTAGCCTATATATAGGTATATACTATAGGTAGATACTAAATATATCTAGGTATATTTAGTTACTATATATATTAACAAAAAAAAGGTGCAAATAAACTGAAAAATTAAATAAATCGAATAAACCGAAAATTAAACTGATTTAATTCGGTTCGGTTTAATTCGGTTATGGATAAATTCGGTTCGGTTTCGATTTTGTTTATTCGGTTTTCGGTCGAATTCGATTTTTGGTTATTCGGTTCGGTTGGAAACGAATTAACCGAATGCTCACCCCTAGTTAATCGGCTAGGAAAACGAAAAATGATGATTATTAATGAGTATTTATAAATTCACTACAAAAGTTATTTGGTACTGGCCATTTTTTTTACAAGTTTGTTATTCAAAATTTATTCGGAATTGGTTTTTTTTTTTTTTCAGGACTATTATAATTTTTGAGATACCAAAAGTACCTCAAAACTAAATTTATATATTTACTAAAACTCCAATCATATCTATACTCTATACTATTATATAATCCATCTACCTAGATTCTTAAATAAAATTCTATTTATGTTAGGGTAAGAAAGTTATTTACATCCTACTAATTTAAAAATTATTTAAAATTCTAAACGGCTTTGCCTCCTCTCTCCTGTGATGCATTCGGTTTCTTTCTTTCTCTAAACTTCTCTTTAGTTAACAGAATAAAAAAAATCACTATTTCTATGTCTCTTCTAACTAAAAACTGGATTGTTTCTCTTTCTTTCTTTCTCTCTCTTTCTCTAAACTTCTCTTTAATTAAGAGAATAGAAATTCCACTATTTTTATGTCTCCCACAATCAAAATCTCCATTGTTCTCAAAATATTTATCATTTCTACATATTTTACGGCTAGCATACCAACTTCAGACATTTTTTTTATTTCTAATCTCTGCATACTTCGCGGCTAGCATACCAACTTTAGACCAATTTTTCATAGAGAAGGAAAAAGGAAAAAAAAATGTCTGGAGGCATAGCACGCGCTCAGATCACGGAGGAGAGGAAAGCTTGGCACAAGAATCATCCCCATGTAAGCAATTCTTTTTTCTTCATCCCACTTTTAGATCATTTTTTTAGATGGTTGTGATGCTTGCTCGAACATGCAACCTCTTGGGAGGATATGTCTCACTCTAACCACTTGAGCTAAAGATCATTGGATATATATATATATATATATATATATATATATATATATATATATATATATATATATATTACTTTTAGTTTGAAACAAAATTAAATAATAAATCATCTAAGTTGATAAGAGTATCAATTAATTGATTATAATTTAGCTTATGAATTGAATTTTAAAGTTGAAAAGATAAGGATTTAAATTTTTAAAAAAATATTAATGATATGAGAGAATTTTTGAACTTCCATATGTTCTCTATTGTATTAGTTTATATTAATAATAGGATTATTGTACAACGCAATAAATTTGACCTGTGTTGTAATAAAATAAAAAATAATGCGTTGTCCACACAACGTATGTGTCCCGATACTAGTAGAATTTATTGAGGTTCCATAAATTGTATTTGAACCAGTACCTCAAAACTAAATTTATATATTTACTACAACTCGAATCATATTGAATTTATTTCACACGAAATGCTTGTCAAATCCTTGTCATGTCGAGGTCATGTATTAGATACAAGACAAATACTCAAAAATACTCGAGGACAAATAAATTATGATGTCCTCCCTATATCACCGTATCCATTTTGTGTCGTATTTTTTCCTGTACTGCATAAGGACGATGTACCATATATAGATATTTTTATATACAAATTCTTGAGGTCTTTTTTTTTTTGAAAAATAGGACCTTTATTAACTGATATTAGACGTGTCCACAGCCATATTGATGTCTTCCATCAAACTCAAAGAAATACAATCAGGAACAGATTGAAAACTATCTGGACAAGGATTCAGAATAGCGAATTTGGCAAGATTATGCGCCACATTGTTCCCCTCCCGTCTAATAAAGCTGAAATCTTGATTCACATTAGTCTTGATAGAAGCCTGAATGGAGCGCAACCACCCAATTAATCTCCAGGGGATCTGACTGGGGTCCCCTTTGAAGAATCTGAAGACATTCAAAGAGTCCCCTTCAATGATGCATTCCTTGAAACCAGCCTCTACTGCCAATAGACGTCCCAGATGGAACGCGTGGATTTCCGCTTGCAAACCAACATCAGAGATGAATTCGGCCTGCCCCTTCCATGTCCTCGCAGCGATAAAAGTTCCGTTACTGTCTCTAGCTACTGCAGCAGCTGCAATCTCGGAGTGCGTTGCCGCGCCATCCACGTTAATTTTGATGTACCCCACCGGCGGAGGAACCCAGATGTTATACTCCGAATACCTCTCGCGAAGGTCCTGGATCTCCTCGAGGCTGTCAATGGCACCATTAGCGAAAGCCAGTTGGTTGACGTTAGCAGTCTTCAAGATGCGATGAGGGTTGGGGGGAATATGTCTGAAAATACAGTCTCCTCTGGCTTTCCACAAAGCCCATAGAATATTCGCTCCAATTATGAACGCTTCATGCGCTTGTCTATCAACAATCCATGCCTCCAACAGCTGGTGAAGAGTAAAATGGTTCGAGATTCGGAGTCCTAAAGGACTTAAGAACCAAGCTTCACGAGCAGTGTTGCAATGCAAAAATAAGTGGTCTGTGTCTTCAGGATGCATAGCACAAAACGGACAGACGGGACTGACACTGGCCAGTCGTTTATTGATAGCAACATGAAGGGGAAGGGCATTATTGAATATCCTCCAAATGAACATCTGGATACGAGGGGATAAACCTTTGATGCTCCAAAGATTTATCCAAACCCTCCTGTCCAAACTGCTAGAACATGCTGACGAGGAGCTAGGTGATCGTCTGCGGATGAACTCATAAAGAGATTTTGCCGAGAATGATCCATTCTTCGAACAAGTCCAAATAAGTCTATCATTGTTATTATAATCCCCCAACCGAATGGCTGTGATGGCTTTGACCTCAAGATCAGAAAACAATGACGAAAGGAGAGGAATGTTCCAACTAGTACCATTATTAATCATCAACTCCCGAACAAGGGTTGGTCCCTGAGGATCCAGTTGCGGAGAAGTAATACGATGACCAGGAAGGCTTGGTATCCACGGCTCAGAATATATGTTAAGCCATCCATCACCAACATCCCAACACATATTGTCTGACATGATCTCACGCATGTCGATGATACTCGACCAAGTAGGTGACGAGGTGCGGCATTTCCGAACAGTCCAGAATGAGTTATTCTTCAGGTAGACTCCTTTAAGAATACGAACCCAAAGATGATCAGGTTGCGTAAGAAAACGCCAGAGGAGTTTACCGACTAGTGCTTCATTTACCCAATGCGGATTTCTAAAACCCAAGCCACCTTCTCGTTTCGGCTTCAGAAATCTGTCCCAAGCTAAGAAATGCAACCTTTTCTCCCCCGTATCATGATTCCACCAAAATGCCCTGTGTTGTTTAGCCAAATCATTTGTTGTAGCCATGGGAAGTTTGTGTGTGGACATATGAAAAATAGGAATAGATCCTAATGTCGATTTAATGAGCGTAGCCCGTCCCGCATGAGATAAGATCTTCGCCTTCCAGCCCTTGAGACGCGCTTGACACTTGCTAAGAAGATTAGTATACGAGGATCGTCTGCCTTTTGGGAGGAGAAGAGAGTGCCCCAGATACTTGTTGTCGATGGACATGATCTTTAGATTAAGAGACGTCGCCATGCTCGTCTGGTCCTGAAGAGAAACTTTCTTGCTAAAAGAGATGCTCGATTTTGTGTAATTAACAAGCTGACCCGACCGATCAGCATAGGTATCAAGAATAATACGAATAATTGTAAGCGGTGATGCTTGAGTCTGTCCAAAAATCAAAAGATCATCAGCAAACAAAAGGTGGGTAATAGTAGGTGAATACCTATTAAGCCGTATCCCCTGGATAAGATTATCTCTTTCATAGTAGTAGAACAGTCTGGAGAGGACTTCTGAGCACATGATGAAGATAAACGGGGACATGGAACACCCCTGCCGAATACCTCTGGTCGGTAGAAAGTGACCTTCAGACCGCCCATTGATGATGACAGAGAACGACGAGGAAGTAATGCACTTCATAATGAGATCGTTCGAGTGTCCATGAATTCCGAAGCCATGAAGAACACTCCTGATGAAAGGCCACGCCAAACGATCATAAGCTTTTTCCATATCAATGCTCAAAACGTACGCACTTCGCTTCTTAGAGAAACGCTTCATAGCATGGATTACTTCCTGAGCTATCACCACATTATCTGTAATTTGCCTATTAGGAATGAAAGCATTTTGGTTTTGAGATATAAGCTTATCAATGAAACCTCTGATCCGCCTCGTCATGATCTTAGAAATGATCTTATAAGCCACATTACAAAGAGCAATAGGACGGAAATCCTCAGGACGCGCCGGATTATCTCGTTTAGGAATGAGAGCAATATTAGTATGATTGAGAGTAGCAGGAAGATAACCAGTGCTGAAGAAATTTTGGATCATACGAGTAACATCCTTCCCAACAACATGCCAATTCCTTTGAAAAAACACAGCCGGCATTCCGTCTGGACCAGGAGCTTTAAGAGCTCCCATGCTCCGGATGCTCTGTTCCACTTCTACTTCCGTAGGAATAGAACCCAATACCATATTCTCATCAGATGAAATAGGATTAGCAGAGATAACAAAGTGTGGATCAATGGGAACAATAGCATATTTATGAAATAGGTCCATGTTTCCATTTGATATGGGAATAAATTGACTATGTTTACGACACTATATATGCATCCAACATTGTTGAAGTACATCTGAATTTAATAATAGCATATTTATGGAGTCCAAATCTAATTAAATATTTGATTTAATTTGATTTGGATGTCCATAATTAGTGCTGGGCTATAATAGGATTCTTATTTGAGGGTTTCCTATTTAAGATATCCTATTATAATCTAAAATAGGATGTTGATGGGTGTAGTAGGATTCTTATTTGAGGACTTCTTATTTAAAAAATCCTATTATGATCTAAAATATGATAAAATTTAAGAGAAAGTTCCGCACTGGGTCGTCAATTTCGGAGATTGCTACGGGTTGCTGAGCGATTTCAATTGTAATCTTTCTTTTCTTCTTGAGTGTGGTGAGGGGGTTGAATCTACTAGGACAAGGGTTCAACATTAGTTTTTGTCAATCTTGTAATTTCATCTGAGTTATAGATATTGGAATTTGTCCAGGTGACGTAGTCACCGTCATATACTTGTCTTTATCTGTGCTTGGTGTCCGTTAGACGGGGGTTGGTTATTTCATGCGGGTTAGTCTAAGTTTTCGATGCGGCAACGTCTCAGACACGGTATCGAAGCGCAGAAGGACGTATCCGATTTCCGACAAACACGACATGATCAAATTTTTGGAGTATTCGTGCTTCCTACAGGGGTAGTAGAAACCATAGTACTCGGCCGATGTAAGTTTTTACAGTCATTATCATAACCAACCAAGTGTTGTTCTAACAGCCAGAAATTTGTATCCACTCGCTCAGATGATAGAAAGTGTGTCGAATTCGAACCACTTACCATTGCCTTCTTCTTCCCAAGGACAATCAAGACTGGCGTCTCTGTCTCATATCCACTTGGTTGGTTGGTTGACATGAGCTGAGGGCAACGTTCACGCCCACGTTTGATTTGATGGACTATGTTGAGGCAGGTCCACGAATATGAGTCCTCAAACCTGACTAACAAAGTCATTGTTGAAATCTCCAATTTTTAGAGCTCAACTCCTAAGAAGTATCCGTATCAGTGCCGTATCGTGTCAGACATATCATAGTATCGGACACGTATAGTAGCTCGGTCAAGGATAATACCTCTTGCATTCCATAATTTTGCCTAATTGACAGTGACATAACCTGGTAAATACTGCTTGATGAGTTGCTAGAACTTTAAGCAGCCAATATGGTTGCAGTATGACTTCCGACATTGGGGGGTATTTTTGTAGCTATTGTTGCTCTCGATCTACCAAATCAGAACTATTCCAACACTTTTTTTTTCTTTTTTGAAACAATTGATCCATGTAGCCCAGCCCTTACATTGGTCCGAAACAAAAATTAACATCACAAAAAGTAACAAATTTCTCCAAACTGCACCATCTCATGTTGCCAGTCCGTAAGATCCAGACACGAGGAGCAAAAAGCTTTAGGTGCGCAAAAATGGCTTACCTAAAGTTATAGGATATCAAACCCCCTCGATGGAACCCTGCAGTGGTTCGACATCCTCCAATCTCTCTCCTTCAATCAATCTCTCCGTTACTCGACAGGGGCAGCGCTGGTCCAGAGCGGACCGGACGATGGTACAGGACCCCCAAACGAAAGAAGGTACCAACATGGATCTATCTACAATAGAAATAGTATGGATCATGTGTCATTCTTAACAAAATAATATTGTGGTGCTGTGGTTACAATGTTAACCCTCTATTTAGAGGTTATTGGTTCAAATTGTAGTGGTAACAAATTTTCATTATATTTATATATTTCTTACATTATGTATGGAGGCCTAGGGGGCTATTTCGAAAGTTTTGCTTTGGATCCCATTAGCTCTGGGCTGGTCCTATTACTCGGTGCTGAAATTAGGGGTGAGCATTCGGTTTATTCGGTTCCAACCGAACCGAATAACCGAAAATCGAATTGGACCGAAACCGAATAAGCAAAACCGAAACCAAAACGAATTGGTCAATAACCGAACCGAACCGAATCGAATTAAAACGGTTCGGTTTATTCGATTTTTGGGTTTATTTGTGCCTTTTTTTGTTAATATATATAATAACTAAATATACCTAGATATATTTAGTATATACCTATATTTATTTAGTATATACCTAATATATATATATATCATAACCCGTGTCCATAGGGCATGGTTCATTTAAGGTATTCCCCCTCAAAATCTTGGACCCCCCAATTTTAAACGAACAATAATAATTATGAGGCCCCCATCAAAATATTAAATCCCAACCACTGCTGGATGTGAATTTTTTTTGGATTTCCCATAAAACTCCACTCTCAATAATGCTCATCCACAACCATTATGAGTGCAAACCCCACTCTTTGGATTCTCCATAAATGTCACGTCCCAGAACCAGAATACTGGAGAGCGGGGGAATGACTCAGCCAGCTATGTATTACGGGTAGATGAATACCGTATAATACGATCAATGCTGTCTAACCAGACGAGGGGGTGCATACTACATAAGAGTCTTGCTATGGTCACTTCACATCTATTGTCTCAATCATTCAAGCAAGGAAACAGAAATAGAGAACATGTAAGATAAAGCAGTAAGGCGTCCCAAACGCTTAGTCAAAATGTTCTTGAGATCTGGCTTTACAAAATATAGTCAGATGGTATAGCAAGTATACACAATTGTTATCAGCTGCAGTCTGACTTAATTACAATTATGTAAAAGTAAGTGCAAGACAATCCGACTAACATGTCGGTGCCAAACGGCTAAGTATAAAGGTAAATAACAAAACGAGCGGTGAAGTAAGAAACCCACTCGAGTCCTCCTGCGATCATTCCCCTAGTATTGACCATCTTGGAGGTAGAAGTATGCTGCATCCTCGGGAACCGGCTCTGAATCTGGCCATACAAAACCAGAGAGGTTAGACCTCTAATAGCAAGTACCACAAGGAAGGACGATATGAAGGACTAAACCAGTATGTAAAAGAATATAATAATAGATCTCTGCTTGCTACTAGGATTTACATCACATCACGACACTTCGAACCAACCTTCCAACCAAACAAGGACAGAAGTTGGCCCGTCATGTCTTGACATTCTGATCATCCCAGTTAGGTAACAGAGTAGCACAGTACACAAACAAATCATCTTTGAACGGCCAATCAAATTCTACGGCTTGCTATTGTGAGTCCCAAGTTATCCTGGAATAATGCAATAAAGATTCTTCAGTTCTTACTATGTGCGAGCAAGGCTAGTCTATCCAGTCAATTATGTGCGCCATGCATGAATTAGACGAGTCCTAGCGGGACGTCCGTCAATATACAATATACAACAATAATAAAAGCAGATACTGTTCCCTGCCCGTGTGGCAGATTCACAGTATCTGTGGGAACCAGCCGGCCCGTCGGGTACTACTCGTCCCAAGGGGGCTGCCATGTAAGAACTCGAGAATCCATTCTTTCCATGCAATCATTATTTTATTTAACTTAATAGTCCCTACGTTGAGTGAAATCCCATGCCGTGGATCATGGTCATTTAAATGAGTACCTTCGTACGGGGTACGATATGCGCAACTCTACAACGATACCAGTGCGGCTAGGTTGCAGGTCTTACATAGCGTAATGCAACAATCAAATCTAACCACGGTAATCATGCCTTGACCATAAAGTACACATTCTTCTTTTGTAGAAAATAAATAAATAAATAAATAAATAAATAGATTGAAGCCTGCATGTGCATGTATGTCAATATTCGGGATCAGCCAGTCGATTTGCAATAGTTCATAACATGAACGTGTCTCATTCATTCATTTTAATAAGACGACTAGCCAGTCTCTTAGTTCCAACTAGGAACGCATGATCAATTAGTCAAATAACCATCGTCATTAATGGTGACAAGGCATGAAAGTCATTTATCATCAAATAGGGTCGAGTCTATAACTCTCGAGGTCAAGTTCCAGTCTTACTAGGTATCCATCAATCAATCAAGTCACAGGGCACTAATACCCAATTATTAACATGCTATGATTATCAAGTCCAAGCAAAAGGCGTAAGGATATAATAGGAGAATTATCATGCTACTATTAGGTGAATAAATTGTACAGCAATAGAAACACCAAGGTCAGGAAGTCATGCTGACAAGTCTAGGCTAAGACCACAAGTCACGCTAAGTCTAGCATGAAGGAGTGAGCGTGAAAAGTGAGGCGTGACAAGTGATGCGTGCTGGCAACGTGAGCGTATGAGCGTGACAAATAATTCACGCACGTACGCACAGCGTGAAAAGTCACGCATGCCAAAGTCACGCACAATATGAGCGTGAAAAGTCACGCACACAAGCACAGAGATATGAGCGTGAAAAGTCACGCACTCAGTATATGAGCGTGACTCAAAATTTACGTAGACAACGCGAGCGTGACTGAAAATACACGCACGCAAATGCGAGCGTGACTGAAAATACACGTACGCAAATGCGAGCGTGACTGAAAATACACGCATGCAAATGCGAGCGTGACTGAAAATACACGCATGCAAATACGAGCGTGACTGAAAATACACACACGCAAATGCGAGCGTGACTGAAAATACACGCACGCAAATGCGAGCGTAACTGAAAATACACGCACGCAAATGCGAGCGTGACTGAAAATACACGCATGCAAATGCGAGCGTGACTGAAAATACACGCATACAAATGCGAGCGTGACAGGCTGATGATTACGCGAGCACGTAAGAACGTGTGCGTGAAACATCTCCCAAACTCCAAGTCCTATGGAGCCTTCGTTCCAGTGCCAGAAATACACGCTAAGTTGGTGGATCAGAACCCTATGAACAGCCGAAAATACAAACTTAGATCTAGAGAAAATAAGCCACAGAAATCACAAATGCCAAGCATTAAACTCTTTCAGGATCAAGGGAGGAAGAATAATGATCCATAAAAATGGATGATTGAGAAGCAAGTTTGCACTTGCCTTCTCCTGCTGCTGGTAGGTGGTGGAGTGTAATGAGAGGAAGAAGAAGAAGTAATGGTGAGAATGAAGTAATGAGGAGAGAGAAAGAGATGAAAGCTTTAAATAGGAAGAGAGGTGGTAGGTGGGAGCTAATGGGCCGGGTTGTCCACCACCAATCCGAACCCAATAAGGCCGAACCAAATAAGCAAGACTAAAAGCAGGAAATAAAAGCAGGAAGAAAATGCAGAAATAAAATTGCAGGAAATAAATTAACATGGAATTTAAAGAGCAGATAATTAATTAACATAAAAATTTTAAAAGAATTTAAATACAGAATAATACATGATAAATACTAAATAAATACTCATGAGTAGTACATGTATAAAAATACGCATTCCGGGAACGGGGAGTGACATCTCTACCCACCTTAGAAAAATTTCGTCCTCGGAATTTCAAATCCAAGCATGATAGAAATATCAGAGCTAAACTAATACAAGCAATTCTAGCGATCAAGCAATCATTATTATCATATCAAAAGCAAGTACTATATAAGTAAATCCATCAATCTACGACATCAAGTAGCTCTATCCATAAGGCGATAAGCATGAGGAATCAAGACAATCAAGGTATACAGAAAGAGATATACCTTGTGAGTCAAACAGGTGTGGATACCGTGATCGGATATCATCCTCACGTTCCCACGTTGACTCTCCCAAGGAGTGATGACCCCAAGCAACACGGACAAGACTAATTGTTCGGTTCTTGAGTATCTTCTCTCTTCGGTCCAAAATGGACACAGGCTGTTCCTCGTAAGACAGGTTGGTACCAACAACCAGCTCAGAATGATTGAGGACATGGCTTGGGTCCGATACATACCTACGTAATTGAGATACATGAAACACGTCATGCACCTCTCGTAACGAAGGTGGGAGTGATAAACGATAAGCAACATCGCCTATCCGATCAAGGATAACGAATGGGCCCACGTACCGCGGACTCAATTTCCCGCGAACGCCAAATCTAATGACCCCACGAGTAGGTAAGATCCGCAAGAATACGTGGTCCCCAACAGAGAATTCTAACGGCCTACGATGCTGGTCCGCCCAATGACGATGCCGGTCCTGCGCAACTCGAAGTCGCTCTCTAATTCCCTTAACTACTTCAACCGTCTGAATAATCATTTCTGGGCCTAGTATCTTCCTCTCCTCGATATCATCCCATGCAAGCGGTGACCTGCACTTCTTACCATATAATGCTTCGAATGGCGCCATCCGGATACTGGCTTGATAACTATTGTTGTATGAGAACTCGACCAAGTGCAGGTGACTCTCCCAAGACCCTCCAAAATCTAGAGTGCAAGCTCGCAACATGTCTTCTAAAGTCTGAATCGTTCTTTCTGATTGCCCATCCGTCTGCGGATGGTAAGCCGTGCTAAATCTTAACTTGGTACCCAGACTATGATGTAAACTCTTCCAGAAGTGTGATGTAAAGCGGGTATCGCGATCCGACACAATACTGACAGGGACGCCCTGCCTGACTATCTGTTGCATATACAACTCTGCCAACTTTTCTGTAGATTGCCCTACTCTGAAGGGAAGAAAGTGTGCTACCTTTGTAAGTCGGTCCACTATCACCCAAATAGCATCCTTACCACTTGGCGATCTTGGTAAACCGGTCACAAAGTCTATTGTAATATGCTCCCATTTCTATTCCGGAATAGGAAGCGGTTGCAATAACCCAGCTGGTCTCTGCTGTTCTGCCTTTACTTGCTGACATACCAAGCAACGGGAAACAAATCTAGCTATCTTCCTCTTCATTCCGTTCCACCAGAAATGCTGCTTGATATCTTGGTACATCTTGGTCCCTCCAGGGTGAATAGAATACTGAAAACTGTGAGCTTCTGCCATGACCTCCTGTCTGATATCCCCACTAGGCACACATAGACGCGATCCAAACCTAAGTGTACCATCTTCATGAATCCGCATCTCCTTCCTGAGCCCTGACTCACATTCTGCCCTAAGCTTCTGAATCCTTGGGTCTTGTGCCTGAGCTGCCTTGATCCTGCCTACCAAGTCGGATTGAACTTGCAGACTTGTTAGAACTCCTATATCACTAGGAAGTATAACTTCGATGCCCATCTCCTGAAGGTCTTCTAAGATATGCTTCTGCGTTGTCAACATAAATGCGCCGCCTCTCCTGCTGAGAGCGTCTGCCACTACATTTGTTTGCCATTAAAATTGTTTGATTAAAAACTTTAATACAAACAAAACAGTATTACAATGTAGGACTTAGATGTAGTCCTAGGAGTACACTTTTGTTTAAGCTGGATCCTTAGTGCCAATGGAGCGAGTGGTAATGCGTTGACTCCATTGACGGGCTGACGACGGTTATCGGTTCTCTGAAGGTGTGGATTGCTCTGGGTGCTGGAGCTTGCTGAGAGGAGGAAGACGTTGAGTGTCTGTATCTGCCTCTCTGATGATTCCTTGTATGTTCGTTGTGGATTCTGTGTGTGTGTGAAGGAGAAGATCCCTCTATTTATAGTTTTGTAGGCTGGCTGCTCATGCGCGCATGTAGGATGCGCCGGTGTGTGGGGACGCCACGTGGAGGTTGCTGATGGAGGCGCGTAGATGATGCACCCTGATTGAGGGGGAGAACTCTTCAGACTGCTGTTGTGAGCCGGCACGTAGCAGAGGAGAAGATCTTTCTGTTGCTGAAATCTTGGACGAGTTGAGTCAAAGGACACGTGTCATCGACCCATGGCACGAAGATCTCGGATTTGGTGGGGGGGAGTGTCACCCCCATTTCCTGTATTTTGTATTTGTGCTCGTATTTGATTTTGGCACGTATTTTATTTTTTCGACTTGCGGATTTGGTTTCCCGTAAATGGGTTTGGACCATGGCTTGGTTTTATTTTGTGGAGTTGGTTTGATTTGGTTTGGTTCATTATGAATTGGAACACCTTAACCTACACTCCTCCCTCAACACACCACAACTCCCCCACTTTATAACTCCACCTACTTTCTCTCTCCTCTTTATTCTCTCATTTATTTCTTACAACTTCTTCTTCTTCCTACTTCCACACAACTCCCCAACCTATTAGGCAAGTGCACCTTGCCAACAAATAAGCACCCAATTTTATTTGTCCATTTGATAGATTAGGACATGTAGATCAACATTAGAACTTGGAATTTTGTGATTTGGAGCTTTCATTCTTCTAAATCTAGGTTTTAACCATTTTTGGAAATCCTTGGTTTTGATCTATTAAACTTTGATTTTTGCTTGTTTTGATGCTTCCATGTGGAAGAGAATTCAATTTTACTCAAGTTAGAACTTTGAAAATCTAGATTTGGTTTTGATTTGACAAAAATATGAAGAATTGAAGTTCTTGGTGTTTTTGGACTTGCTCTCGGCCAGGAAGAACAGCCCTCTGCCTTGCGCTTTTTAGCGCATGGCCGATTGCGCACCCCCGGCCTGTGCTCTTTAGCGCATGGCCGATTGAGCAATCACTTGGCCAGTGCTTTGCGCTGCGCTGGACTGCGCTGGCGCAAGCCATTTCCTGCGCAACCCATTTCCTGCGCAACCCATTTCCTGCGCAACCCATTTCCTGCGCAACCCATCTGCTGCGCAGCTCATCCTGCGCACTTGGCACCCTGCGCAGTTGGTACCCTGCGCAGCTCATCCTGCGCACTTGGCACCCTGCGCAGTTGGTACCCTGCGCAGCTCATCCTGCGCACTTGGCACCCTATGCAGTACATACCCTGCACAACCTACTTGTCTACGATGAATTGGTTTATTTCTTGATCTTGGCTCTTCTATAGTCCTAATTATATTAGTATTTTATTAGATATTTTATGCCCATTTTATATCCTTACGTCTTTTGCCATGAACTTGATTTTACTTATCATGTTTGGAATGACTATTGTATATGGCCTGGTATGACAAGGAACTAGCATAACACGACAGTGACCCGTAGTGGTGCACTCCTGACACGACCAACCTGACTTGATAGTGGCCCGTAGTGGCGCACTCCTGACAGTACCCTGACATGATTTACCTTGATAACTTGATAGTGGCCCGTGGCGGCGCACTCTTGACTTGACTTAACTTGATAACTCGACTTGACTTGCCTTGACACCGTGGGTGTTCCTGCTTGCTTGTTTGCACAATCCACTTGTCTTGTCTTGCATCATGTCTAGGACGTGACTTCCTGGGTACCACGGCCAGGGACTCGCGCTAAATTGGATTATGCTAATTATTAGATCAAACTAGAACATGAGAATTCTCAGTCACAGACAATCTCGTTATCTGGGCGCTTTAATGGACTTGTAGCTTGCCGACGAGTAGAGCACATTTCCAGCACACTGTCATGTGTTGCACCCTCTAAGTCACCTAAGGGTATATCGTTTCCTGGGCGATGTACCCACCTATAACTCTCAACCCGCGGAAGGATAACTGGATGGTCTGCAGGGCTTGGGACTGGGAGTTTCTCACTTGCATCTTGTTAGTAATTAGGCTTGTGATAACCCTAGTTAGTTAAAGTAGTAAGCCGTAGTATTTGCTTGGCCGATTGTGAATGGATGGTGTCCAGCCTTGTCTAAGTCTTGTCTAGCTCCAGTACCTGCTATCTCCTGAGCATGTTTGTTTTACTTATCTTAACAATAAATGAGTAGAGACAGTGAGCTATTCAGGCGAAGGATTACAATTCCGGTCCTTGTTTGGTTTAAGGATTGTAACCTGGCTCCCGGAATGGTTCCACGTCCCTAGTCGTTTATCGTCCTGTGTACTTTACTACTTGTACTACTTTTATTCTTACGTTCTGATATGCTGGATTTTGTTCTTATTTGTGGTCTCCTTTGTGGCACTTGCTCTTTCTGGGGTTGACCCAGCTGGTTTTGTGTGGCCAGATTTCGGAGCAGCTCCCGAGGATCTACCGAGCTTCCAGCCCAATGGTGACAACTAGACGGAACCCGGGCCAAGAGTGGGTTTTCCTTTTTGTTTCACCCACTTATATGTAAATTTATTCTTTTGAGGCGTTTAGCCGACGAGCACTTGTTAGCTCGATGCACATTTACTTACTGTCTGCCTACGGGCTGTAAACATGATTAACAAATCCTAGGGTTGATCATGTATGACTGAACTCTTGCTAGTCCTATCATTTTGTACGACTAGCTTCATGATCATCCAATATGTAATATTTGGGACGCCTTATATATATATATATTTGATGCTCTAACATCTTGTAACTCTGTTAATTGCTTGAGATTGAGACAATAGGCTTGACCTTAAGAGACTGCTGGCTTGTAGTAAACCCTTATATCTAGACAGCCGTGACCGTATAGTTGAGATGTATTCTATTTCAATATACGTAGCTGGCTGTGTCTGCCCCCGCTCTCCAGTATTCTGGTTCTGGGGCGTGACACGGTTTAAGTGGTGGCCCATGTAGGTCTTGTCAATCAAGAAATGTGAGGGTTTACCGAATAGATGTCTCAATCAATATTCGTCCTTGATCTCTGCTCGTATCTTCAAATCCCTGAGATTCTTGACCTGATCACATGCTTGTATCATTGATCTGTCCTGGTCCTTTCCTTATTGTTCCCTATGTCGTCTTCTTCAGCGGTATTACTCCCGGACCTGCCAACCAGCCAGAGGAAGCTCGACAAGCACCCCAGCGCCAGGAAGATCAAGCTCAGCACTCTGGGGTAGCCTCCCGAGTTATGCTTCCCGGAGGCTCGGAACCTCCAGTTCATGCAGCTCCGCCCGTTCAACCAGCTAGACAGGATGAGGGACCTTTGGTAGGGCTCATCAGAGAACTGCTTGCATTCCAAGATCGTCGAGGCGACGCCTTGCACCAGGAAGTTCATGATGCACTAAATCGAGGAGGTCCCCAAGGGAATCAGGCGGCCAACAGTTTCAAGCGCTTGAACCCTCCCTTCTTTGACGGCAGTGAAGATGCGATTGCCGCAGACGCTTGGCTTCAGGATACCGAGGTGGTTCTAGAAGCAGCTAGGACACCTGAGAATGAGAAGGTGGCGGTGGTACGCCTACAGTTGTTAGACTTGGCTCGCGATTGGTGGGCAGCTCAGGCCATGGGGTTAGCGGCACCAGTCACTTGGGCGACGTTCAGAGAGAGGTTCCAGACAAAGTACTTCGATGCGGTGGCACGGTACGACCTGCAGACCAGATTCACCAACTTGAAGCAAGGAGGTAGAACGGTCGATGGCTATGCGACCGAGTTTTCCAGGCTGAGTAGGTTCGCCCCCACCTTGGTGGCAACCGAGTTCGATAGGGCTCAGCGGTTCCAGCAAGGGCTGCACTTAGAGATATTATTGGCTGTGGAGCAGTTCGAGCACCAGACGTTCGATGCAGTGTTGAAGGCAGCAAGGAGGCATGAGTATACCTCCCGGAGAATTGTGGACAGGACCGAAGGCAGGAAGCGGTCCCACAACCAGATGCACCAATCATCAGCTCCAGCCCCGGCAGCTAGGGGATTAACCATTGGAACTCCGAGGCGGGCGGCCTCAGTGACGTCGGTTCAGCATTCAACCCCGACGTACCCGCAGCAGCAGAAGCAGAAGCAGTCTTCCGCGGTGGGATGTTCTCATTACGAGAAGCCGGGCCATGTAGTGGCAGAGTGTCGTAGGGCACAGGGATTGTGCCTGGCTTGTGGAGGAGCAGACCACCAGATAGGGACCTGCCCGAATAGGGGAGGTCCATCATCATCCAATCTTTCTAGTTCTTCGGTGAGAGGACCAACCCCAGTTCCAGTCCAGCAGCAGCAGCAACGGCAGTACCCGAGGCCATTGTTGCCTCAGGCCCAGGCCTTTCAGCAGCAGAACTAGCAGCAGATCACCCAGGCTCCAGCACAGAACCGACAGAGGAGTTTCCAGCAGAGGGGATCCACAGCTAGAGGTCAGGCTATGATGATGACCATGGAAGAAGAAGTTGCACCAGGTGAGGTAGTGGCAGGTACTATTCTCGTCAACACCTTTCCAGCATCTGTATTATTTGATTCTGGTGCATCGCATTCATTCATGTCTGCACGATTTGCGACACGGATAGGGTTGGAGCCCGAGTCATTATCAGTGAGGCTCAATATACTTACTGGTAATGGTCTTGTGGGAGTAGATCGAGTGTTTTCCTCGTGTCGGATCGTAGTTAGCGGTAGAGAGTTCCCCGCTAGGCTCATAGAGTTCCCTATGGCAGACTATGATGTAGTCCTAGGCATGGATTGGTTGAGGAACCATTATGCTAGGATAGACTGCCATGTTGGCAGAGTTGTCTTTAGTATTCCCGGAGAGCCAGAGTTTTCATTTTCCAGAGGCGCCGTGGAGCCTTCTCCCCCAGTATTGCAGATGGCAGTAGCAGCAGCGCAGTTGCCCCGGATAGTTGAAGAGTTTCCAGATGTCTTCCCAGAGGAACTTCCAGGGATGCCACCAGAGCGGAAGATCGAGTTCACCATAGACTTGATTCCCGGGACAGCACCAGTATCAGAGCGAGTCTACAGAATGGCGCCTTCAGAGTTGGAGATTTTGTACAAGATGATTGAAGAACTCAGAACCAAGGGATTCATTCGTGCTAGTGGATCGCCTTGGGGAGCCCCGATGCTTCTTGTGAAAAAGAAGGATGGTACGTCCAGGCTATGTGTTGATTATCGTACCTTGAACTCAGTGACAATCAAGAACAGATACCCTCTCCCGAGGATAGATGACTTGTTTGATCAACTCAAAGGGGCTTCCGTTTTCTCGAAGATAGACTTGCGGTCAGGATACCACCAGATCAGAGTCAGAGAGCAGGACATCCCGAAGACGGCGTTCAGATCTAGGTACGGGCATTGGGAGTTTCTAGTTATGCCCTTTGGAGCGACCAATGCGCCGGCAGTGTTCATGGACCTCATGAACCGTATTTTTATGCCTTACTTGGATCAGTTTGTGATAGTGTTCCTTGATGACATCCTGGTCTACAGCAAGAGTGAAGCAGAGCACGAGCAGCATCTCAGAGTTGTCCTCCAGATTCTCAGAGAGCACCAGTTGTACGCCAAGTTCAGTAAATACGAGTTCTAGCTCGATCGTATTTCGTACTTGGGTCACATCATTACCAGAGGAGGAGTGGAAGTGGATCCCCAGAAGATTGTGGCTATCGAGGCATGGCCAGTACCCAGCTCAGTGGCAGAAGTTCGCAGCTTTCTTGGATTGGCCGGCTACTACCGGCGGTTCGTCTCTGATTTTGCAAGGATTTTAGCGCCGATGACCCAGTTGACCCGCAAGGATGTGCCGTTCGTTTGGACGGCAGAATGTCAGGAATCATTTGAGAAGTTGAAGCGAGGTTTGATAACGGCTCCCATTCTCACCCTTCCAGATGGGACCGGAGGATTCACAGTTTATTGCGACGCTTCAGGCAGAGGATTGGGATGTGTTTTGATGCAACATGGAAAGGTAATTGCTTATGCGTCACGTCAACTCCGTGATCATGAGAAGAATTACCCGACCCACGACTTGGAGCTAGCAGCAGTAGTTTTTGCACTTAAGTTGTGGAGACACTACTTGTACGGAGACAGAGTGGAGATATTTACTGATCATAAGAGCCTGAAGTATGTTTTCACCCAGAAGGATCTTAATATGCGGCAGAGAAGATGGCTCGAGCTACTTGTGGACTATGATGTGGACTTGCAGTATCATCCAGGGAAGGCCAACGTCGTAGCAGATGCGTTGAGCCGGAGAGCCGGAGTTTATTTCCTAACGGCACAACTAGAGCTATTGGCAGATCTTCAGAAGATGGGAATTGAAGTGATTCTTCCAACCAGTGTGGCCTTGATGGCCAGCCTACAGATTCAGTCCACTATAGTTGAGAGGATCCGAACTGCACAGTTAACAGATTCTAAGATTCAGCGTCTCAGAGCAGAGTGCGAGGCAGGAAGAAGGCCAGAGTTATGTATTCATGAGGATGGTACACTTCGACACGGCATGCGTCTTTGTGTACCCAGTGGAGATATCAGACAGGAAGTCATGGCAGAGGCTCACAGTTCGCAGTACTCCATTCACCCAGGCAGCACGAAGATGTACAGAGATATTCGTCAACACTTTTGGTGGAATGGTATGAAGAGGAAGATAGCCCGGTATGTCTCTCGATGTTTGGTTTGCCAACAAGTCAAGGCTGAACATCAGAGGCCAGTTGGACTTCTTCAACCTTTACCGATCCCAGAATGGAAATGGGAGCACATAACCATGGATTTCGTGACTGGGTTACCCAGATCTCCGACAGGCAGAGATGCTATTTGGGTCATTGTGGACAGGCTTACCAAGGTGGCACACTTTCTTCCGTTTAGAGTTGGACAGTCGACGGCACAGCTAGCAGAGATGTATCTCAGGCAGATTGTCAGACTTCACGGAGTGCCAGTCAGCATAGTATCAGACAGGGATACGAGATTCACATCGCACTTCTGGCGCAGTCTTCATCAAAGTTTGGGGACTCGTCTCAAGTTCAGCTCAGCGTATCATCCGCAGACAGATGGGCAGTCAGAGCGTACTATACAAACTCTCGAAGATATGTTGCGGTCATGTACCCTTGACTTCGGTGGTTCGTGGGAGGATCACCTGCACCTGGTGGAATTCTCGTACAATAATAGTTTCCAGGCCAGTATCCAGATGGCACCCTTCGAGGCTCTGTATGGTAGGAAGTGCAGATCTCCGTTAGCATGGGACGATATCAGAGAGAGGCAGATGCTCGGTCCAGAACTGATTTCTCAGACGGTTGAAGTGGCTAGGAGAGTCAGAGATCACCTCCGAGTTGCTCAGGATCGCCAGCGCCATTGGGCCGATGCTCATCGGCGTCCCTTAGAATTTGTCGTCGGCGACCATGTATTCCTTAGGATCTCGCCTACCCGCGGCGTCATTCGTTTTGGCGTACGGGGAAAGCTTAGTCCTAGGTATATAGGGCCGTTCGATATTCTGGAGCGAGTAGGCGATGTGTCCTATCGTCTCGCTCTTCCGCCGTTGCTAAGTGAGGTACATGATGTATTCCATGTGTCCCAATTAAGACGATACATCTCGGACCCGAGCCATATCCTAGATCATTCGGAATTGGTTGTTGGTACCAACCTTTCGTATGAGGAGAGGCCCGTGTCTATATTGGACCGGAGAGAAAAGACGCTTAAGAACAAGACTATTAACTTAGTCTGTGTTGCTTGGGGTCATCACTCTCTAGGTGAGTCAACGTGGGAGCGTGAGGACGACATCCGATCGCGATATCCCTACCTGTTTGACTCGTGAGGTATAATGTCTTTCTTATGCCTTACGCTTTCCCTTCCTTGCTTGCATTGTATGATTGTATGATTGAACTGCTTAGTGTAGCTTGTCTGTGCTTAGTATAGCTTGTCGTGGCAATCTCTAGCTCCTTGATTAAATTCCGAGGACGGAATTCTTTGAAGGTGGGTAGAGTTGTCACCCCCATTTCCTGTATTTCGTATTTGTGCTCGTATTTGATTTTGGCACGTATTTTATTTTCTCGACTTGCGGATTTGGTTTCCCGTAAATGGGTTTGGACCATGGCTTGGTTTTATTTTGTGGAGTTGGTTTGATTTGGTTTGGTTCATTATGAATTGGAACACCTTAACCTACACTCCTCCCTCAACACACCACAACTCCCCCACTTTATAACTCCACCTACTTTCTCTCTCCTCTTTATTCTCTCATTTATTTCTTACAACTTCTTCTTCTTCCTACTTCCACACAACTCCCCAACCCATTAGGCAAGTGCACCTTGCCAACAAATAAGCACCCAATTTTATTTGTCTATTTGATAGATTAGGACATGTAGATCAACATTAGAACTTGGAATTTTGTGATTTGGAGCTTTCATTCTTCTAGATCTAGGTTTTAACCATTTTCGGAAATCCTTGGTTTTGATCTATTAAACTTTGATTTTTGCTTGTTTTGATGCTTCCATGTGGAAGAGAATTCAATTTTACTCAAGTTAGAACTTTGAAAATCTAGATTTGGTTTTGATTTGACAAAAATATGAAGAATTGAAGTTCTTGGTATTTTTGGACTTGCTCTCGGCCAGGAAGAACAGCCCTCTGCCTTGCGCTTTTTAGCGCATGGCCGATTGCGCACCCCCGGCCTGTTCTCTTTAGCGCATGGCCGATTGCGCAATCACTTGGCCAGTGCTTTGCGCTGCGCTGGACTGCGCTGGCGCAAGCCATTTCCTACGCAACCCATTTCCTGCGCAACCCATTTCCTGCGTAACCCATTTCCTGCGCAACCCATTTCCTGCGCAACCCATTTCCTGCGCAACTCATCCTGCGCACTTGGCACCCTGCGCAGTTGGTACCCTGCGTATCTCATCCTGCGCACTTGGCACCCTGCGCAGTTGGTACCCTGCGCAGCTCATCCTGCGCACTTGGCACCCTGCGCAGTACATACCCTGCACAACCTACTTGTCTATGATGAATTGGTTTATTTCTTGATCTTGGCTCTTCTATAGTCCTAATTATATTAGTATTTTATTAGATATTTTACGCCCATTTTATATCCTTACGCCTTTTGCCATGAACTTGATTTTACTTATCATGTTTGGAATGACTATTGTATATGGCCTGGTATGACAAGGAACTAGCATAACACGACAGTGACCCGTAGTGGTGCACTCCTGACACGACCAACCTGACTTGATAGTGGCCCGTAGTGGCGCACTCCTGACAGTACCCTGACATGATTTACCTTGATAACTTGATAGTGGCCCGTGGCGGCGCACTCTTGACTTGACTTGACTTGATAACTCGACTTGACTTGCCTTGACACCGTGGGTGTTCCTGCTTGCTTGTTTGCACAATCCACTTGTCTTGTCTTGCATCATGTCTAGGACGTGACTTCCTGGGTACCACGGCCAGGGACTCGCGCTAAATTGGATTAGGCTAATTATTAGATCAAACTAGAACATGAGAATTCTCAGTCACAGGCAATCTCGTTATCTGGGCACTTTAATGGACTTGTAGCTTGCCGACGAGTAGAGCACATTTCCAGCACACTGTCATGTGTTGCACCCTCTAAGTCACCTAAGGGTATATCGTTTCCTGGGCGATGTACCCACCTATAACTCTCAACCCGCGGAAGGATAACTGGATGGTCTGCAGGGCTTGGGACTGGGAGTTTCTCACTTGCATCTTGTTAGTAATTAGGCTTGTGATAACCCTAGTTAGTTAAAGTAGTAAGCCGTAGTATTTGCTTGGCCGATTGTGAATGGATGGTGTCCAGCCTTGTCTAAGTCTTGTCTAGCTCCAGTACCTGCTATCTCCTGAGCATGTTTGTTTTACTTATCTTAACAATAAATGAGTAGAGACAGTGAGCTATTCAGGCGAAGGGTTACAATCTCGGTCCTTGTTTGGTTTAAGGATTGTAACCTGGCTCCCGGAATGGTTCCACGTCCCTAGTCGTTTATCGTCCTGTGTACTTTACTACTTGTACTACTTTTATTCTTACGTTCTGATATGCTGGATTTTGTTCTTATTTGTGGCCTCCTTTGTGGCACTTGCTCTTTCTGGGGTTGACCCAGCTGGTTTTGTGTGGCCAGATTTCGGAGCAGCTCCCGAGGATCTACCGAGCTTCCAGCCCAATGGTGACAACTAGACGGAACCCGGGCCAAGAGTGGGTTTTCCTTTTTGTTTCACCCACTTATATGTAAATTTATTCTTTTGAGACGTTTAGCCGACGAGCACCTGTTAGCTCGATGCACATTTACTTACTGTCTGCCTACGGGCTGTAAACATGATTAACAAATCCTAGGGTTGATCATGTATGACTGAACTCTTGCTAGTCCTATCATTTTGTACGACTAGCTTCATGATCATCCAATATGTAATATTTGGGACGCCTTATATATATATATTTGATGCTCTAACATCTTGTAACTCTGTTAATTGCTTGAGATTGAGACAATAGGCTTGACCTTAAGAGACTGCTGGCTTGTAGTAAACCCTCATATCTAGACAGCCGTGACCGTATAGTTGAGATGTATTCTATTTCAATATACGTAGCTGGCTGTGTCTGCCCCCGCTCTCCAGTATTCTGGCTCTGGGGCGTGACAGGGAGGTAATCTGGTGAGCTGCGCCTTGATTGGGCGCAGGAGGAGGTTGCGGCTCATACCCTTTAGGGGTTACAAACTGTTTAGAGCGCATGGCTTTTGAGGCGCATGCAGACGACTTTCCTTCTGTCTTTCGGGATCAGAGATCAGTCTGGGGCGCATGGCTTTTGAGGCGCATGCAAAGCTTCAACTGGAGACTCTTCTTCTCTCTTCAGGGATCAGTGAAGGGTTTGAGGCGCATGCTGGTTTGGACGCATGGCCGTAGAGGCGCATGGCGATTTGGACGCATGGTCGTAGAGGCGCATGCGGATGGCCACGTGGCAGTAGCCGTCGGAATAGAGTCATGATGATGCTGACGTTGTCGACGCTTCGTTCTCTGAAAAAGCTGTCAACTGTTCAGACTTTGGGAAGCGTGCTGCCAACTCTGGTGTCAGTTCAGTATTTAATGTTTGTGACGTTCGATGGACAGCTGAGTGGGCACATTGGTTGGTGTTCCACTCGGCATGGAGATATGAGGGAGGGCGCATCCTCTGTGATGTGCCGGGTACTGTAGGGCGCGTCTGTGTGATGCGCCTGATGCTGGAGGGCGCGTCCGTATGATGCGCTGTTTGGCTGGCGCATCCGACATGTCCTTTAATGACGTGGCTGTCTCGCTCCTCGAGTGCTATAAATAGCCGTTTGGCTGAATTCGAGGCATCAGGTTCATCCATTTAATGCAAATTCATTGCACAGAATTCGGAGAGTCATCCACTTGGCGCGTGGGTTTGATTTGCCCGGCCTATAAATAGTGGCATGGAGAGAAGGTTTGCTCCTCATTCCCTCACGTACTTCCAACATGAACTTGGATATGTGGGTGCATTCTGTTGACGAAGTGCTCCCGAGGGTAAAGATGAGACGTCGTGTTGTCTTCGATGCACTTGAAGGTGACTGTTACATCCAAAAGACGGAGTCGAGGGCTTCTGAGGCAGGCGGAAGGTGCCTGTTGCATCCAAAGATAGGGATGTTCGGGCCTCGTCTCCGTTGTTCCGGAAGAGCCGTAGATCGGAATGGTGGTGCTAGGCTCTCTCTTCCTTCAAAGTGGGTGCCGCCCACTTTGATTGTGTTGAAAGCTCCTTGTGCCATGATTTCGATCACGGTCTTTCTTGGTCTTTGGAGGCTCTTTCGAAGCCTCCCCTGGCCACAGCATTTGCGGTGCTCTTCTCTTCCTTGGTTCCAGCCAGAGGGTTAAATGCTTTGCTTAGCGAAGCACTTATCAGGTGAGCCTGGCTGGAAGAGCGGCACATAACTGGGCTCTGCTCGGCCAGGTGAGCCTGGTTGGAAGAGTTGCTCATAACTGAGCTGCTGAAGGGATGCACATAACTGAGCTGGATGCACATAACTGAGCTGCTGAAGAGATGGTAGGATGCGCCTGGCTGGAGGCGCATGACATCTGCTGCGCCTGGCTGACAGCGCATGGTGACTGCTGTGCCCATCGGAAGGCGCATGGTGGTTGCTGCGCCTATCTGGAAGGCGCATGGTGGCTGTTGGCTGTAGATCTAGGATCCTTCCTTTGTAGAAATTCTCCTTTGTACAACCTTTTCTAGACATGTAATAGACTTATATATATATATAAATAAAAAGTCTTTCTTCGAATGTCTATGGCTTATTTGATTAGCTGTCTGAGTTCTGGCGCATAAAATGCCTGGCGCATGGGCTTTCTGGTTGTGAAATTCCATGCTTCTACAATATTCGCCTTGCCTGGATGATACTGAAGTTCCACATCATAATCCTTGATCAACTCCAACCATCTTCTCTGCCTCATGTTTAATTCCTTCTGAGTAAAGATGTACTTCAGACTTTTATGGTCTGTGTACATCTCCACTCGGTCACCATATAATAATGCCTCCATAGCTTCAGAGCAAATACTACTGTCGCTAACTCCAAATCATGAGTTGGGTAATTCTTCTCGTGGTCCCGAAGCTGCCTAGATGCATATGCTATCACCTTCCCATGTTGCATAAGGACAGATCCAAGTCCTTTACCTGACGCATCACAATATACTGTAAAACCTCCGGGTCCAACTGGCAATGTAAGAATAGGTGCTGATATCAACTTCTGCTTCAAAGTCTCGAATGATGCCTGACATTCTGCCGACCAATCAAATGGCACATCCTTCTGGGTCAAACGGGTCATGGGTGCTGAAAGCCTTGCAAAGTCTGACACAAACCTTCTGTAATACCCTGCCAACCCCAAGAAACTTTGCACATCTGCTACGGTCTTGGGTACTGGCCAACTCTCTACTGCTTCTACTTTCTTGGGATCTACTGCTACTCTAGCTCCTGATATGATATGACCCAAAAATGAAATGTGATCCGACCAAAACTCACACTTGCTGAGCTTGGCATACAACTGGTGCTCTCTCAGAACCTGTAATACTTTCCTGAGGTGGTCTTCATGCTCCTCTTCACTAGCAGAGTATACGAGAATGTCGTCAAGAAACACAACGACAAACTGGTTTAAATATGGCATAAAGATGCGGTTCATCAAATCCATGAATATTGCTGGAGCATTGGTCAAACCAAACGGCATTACTAAGAATTCGTAATGCCCATACTTCGACCTGAATGCTGTCTTGGGGATATCTTCCTTCTGAACCCTCACCTGATGGTACCCTGAACGAAGATCTATCTTGGAGAAAACTCTAGCCTTGCTCAACTGATCAAATAAGTCGTCGATCCTGGGTAATGGGTACTTGTTCTTCACTGTTGCCGCGTTAAGCTTCTTGTAGTCAATGTACAATCTGGACGACCCATCCTTCTTTCCCACAAGTACCACTGGTGCTGCCCACGGTGATACGCTAGCTTGGATGAACTTCTTCTCCTTCAATTCCTCTATGTGCTGATAAACCTTGGCCTGCTCTGAATCCGCCATTCTGTAAACTCGATCTGATATCGGTTTAGTTCCTGGTGCCAATTCTATACTGAACTCAATATCTCGAACCGGTGGTAGACCTGGGAGTTCTTCAGGAAATACGTCTAGAAATTCTTCAACTACCTTCGGGATCTGAACTTCCTCCATTGCCGCTACTACTCCCTGCTCTCGTTGAGTTGCCTCTGATCTGATTAAGGTAAATCTCTTCATGCCTGGAATATCAAAAGATATACTCCCTCTACGACAATCTATTGTCGTATGACTGTCTTTCAGCCAGTCCATGCCTAAGATAACGTCGAAATTTCCAACAGGAAATTCTATCAACCGGGAGGGTAAGGAATGCCCGCAAACTACAACGCTACACGCTAAAATAACTCTACTAACTCCTACGAGCCCATTACCAGTGAGTATATTCAACCTCCATGGCAATGCCTCGAACTCCATTCCTAGTCGTGTCGCAAATCGTGCAGATATAAATAAATGGGATGCTCCCGAATCAAACAATGCTACTGCGGGATATGAGGCGACGAAAATGTTACCTGCCACAACATCTCCCGATGCCAATGCCTCTTCCAAGGACAGAGTGAATGCTTGCCCTCGACCTCCTTGCTGATTCCCATGCTGTGGCCTAGCCTGGTGCTGCTGCTGGCCCCT
Source organism: Iris pallida (assembly GCA_029216955.1). Classification (NCBI taxonomy): domain Eukaryota; kingdom Viridiplantae; phylum Streptophyta; class Magnoliopsida; order Asparagales; family Iridaceae; genus Iris; species Iris pallida. The sequence continues at coordinate 6,073,149 of JANAVB010019798.1, read as the reverse complement.
GCCTTGATGATGCTGGGGTGGTCTATGCTGGTGTTGCTGCATCGGCGGTCCCTGCTGCCGAAATATCTGAGCCTGCGGTACTAACGGACGCTGTGCCAATGGCCTAACTGCCACTGCTGGTCCTCGATACTGGCCTGTCCCTGGTGCTAGCAGAGCAGGAAACTGCTGCCCTGGTCCTCCTGACCTTGAATTCATGGGACATGTGGTAACCCGATGGTCTGGATTTCCACATATCAGACATAGTCCATTCAATGTCCGACACACATCTCTAGTGTGTCCCATCTTTCCACAATAAGTGCAGCCCGCCGGGGGTTGCTGGTTCTTCTTCTGTTGCTGTTGCTGCCTGAGTGGTGCTGGTCCTCGTATCGCCACATCGTGGATACGAATGCCAGTGGATGGTGCTGTTGTTCGGGGCGCTGCTCCCCCTCCTCCTTCAATCTGACTGTGGGATCTATTCTGACCCCCAGTCCTTATCACAAGCCTCTGAATGGTGAGCTCATGCCTTCGAGTCGCCGTCAATACTTCATCAAAAGTTTGGTAGTTGTGCCCCTCTATCAATTGCAAGAGCTCGAGATGAAACCCTTGCTGAAACCTCATAGCCCTCTGGCGCTCTGTGGCTACCATCTCTGGGGCGAATCTACTCAATCTGCAGAACTCTGCTGCATAAGCATCTACAGTCTTGCCGGCCTGCCTGAGGTTGATAAACTTCTGTTGTAGCTCAAACTGCGCCACAACTCCATAGTACTTGGTCTTGAATCTAGCAGTGAAATCGTCCCAAGCTACAGGACGTCTGATGCCTACTTCCTCTGATTCCCACCAATCACATGCAAGATCCTGAAGTAACAACTTCACTAGATCCACACGTTCTTCTGTCGGTACCTTAGCTGCTGTCAGAATAGCCTCCATATCCTTAAGCCATGCATCTGCTGAAATGGCATCCTCCGTGCCCTCGAAACGGCAGGGGTTGTACTTGCAAAACCTGGCTGATGCTCCTGAATCAGTCCTCACTCATCTTTCCAAAGCCGTCTGCAATCCTTGGTTGAGCAACACATTCTGCTCTTGTAGCTGAGTGTGCATGCGCTGCTGGGCCAACATCTGATGTTGCTGAGCAGTCATCATTCCTCTCATGATCTCCAGAAGGGCTGGTGTGTCCACTTCCACAGGAGTAGGTGGAACTATGGGTGGGTTTGGAATATCCGGATACTGCGGTCCAACTGCTGGTTCTACTATCACTTCTTCCTGGATAGTCTCCTGAGGTGAGACTGGCCCTGGTTGCTGACCAACCTGGTCATGTTGCCCATGTTGCCCTTGTTGTTGCTGTCCAGCTCTGACCGATGCGGACGAAGTGCCCCTAAGAAAAGGGACAAGAGAACAATCAAACGACCAGACATGAAGGATCAATGAAGTCAAAGGATACCGGAATATCAAGCAAGAGTTGAGAATAACGAATCAGGAGATCAAGGGGAAACATGTGTGATTGGGACGTCCTATAAATTAAAACACCCCACAAGTCTGAAATCAGACCTGCATGGGCTACCACTTAAACCTTGTCACGCCCCAGAACCAGAATACTGGAGAGCGGGGGAATGACTCAGCCAGCTACGTATTACGGGTAGATGAATACCGTATAATATGATCAATGTTGTCTAACCAGACGAGGGGGTGCATACTACATAAGAGTCTTGCTATGGTCACTTCACATCTATTGTCTCAATCATTCAAGCAAGGAAACAGAAATAGAGAACATGTAAGATAAAGCAGTAAGGCGTCCCAAACGCTTAGTCAAAATGTTCTTGAGATCTGGCTTTATAAAACATAGCCAGATGGTATAGCAAGTATACACAATTGTTATCAGCTGCAGTCTGACTTAATTACAATTATGTAAAAGTAAGTGCAAGACAATCCGACTAACATGTCGGTGCCAAACGGCTAAGTATAAAGGTAAATAATAAAACGAACGGTGAAGTAAGGAACCCACTCGAGTCCTCCTGCGATCATTCCCCTAGTATTGACCATCTTGGAGGTAGAAGTATGCTGGATCCTCGGGAACCGGCTCTGAATCTGGCCATGCAAAACCAGAGAGGTTAGACCTCTAATAGCAAGTAACACAAGGAAGGACGATATGAAGGACTAAACCAGTAAGTAAAAGAATATAATAATAGATCTCTGCTTGCTACTAGGATTCACATCACATCACGACACTTCGAACCAACCTCCCAACCAAACAAGGACAGAAGTTGGCCCGTCATGTCTTGACATTCTGATCATCCCAGTTAGGTAACAGAGCAGCACAGTACACAAACAAATCATCTTTGAACGGCCAATCAAATTCTACGGCTTGCTATTGTGAGTCCCAAGTTATCCTGGAATAATGCAATAAAGATTCCTCAGCAAGGCTAGTCTATCCAGTCAATCATGTGCGCCATGCATGAATTAGACGAGTCCTAGCGGGACGCCCATCAATATACAATATACAACAATAATAAAAGCAGATACTGTTCCCTACCCGTGTGGCAGATTTACAGTATCTGTGGGAACCAGCCGGCCCGTCGGGTACTACTCGTCCCAAGGGGGCTGCCATGTAAGAACTCGGGAATCCATTCTCTCCATGCAATCATTATTTTATATAACTTAATAGTCCCTACGTTGAGTGAAATCCCATGCCGTGGATCATGGTCATTCAAATGAGTACCTTTGTACGGGGTACGATATGCGCAACTCTACAACGATACCAGTGCGGCTAGGTTGCAGGTCTTACATAGCGTAATGCAACAATCAAATTTAACCACGGTAATCATGCCTTGACCATAAAGTACACATACTTCTTTTGTAGAAAATAAATAAATAAATAAATAATAGATTGAAGCCTGCATGTGCATGTATGTCAATATTCGGGATCAGCCAGTCGATTTGCAATAGTTCATAACATGAACGTGTCTCATTCATTCATTTTAATAAGACGACTAGCCAGTCTCTTAGTTCCAACTAGGAACACATGATCAATTAGTCAAATAACCATCGTCATTAATGGTGACAAGGCATGAAAGTCATTTATCATCAAATAGGGTCGAGTCTATAACTCTCGAGGTCAAGTTCCAGTCTTACTAGGTATCCATCAATCAATCAAGTCACAGGGCACTAATACCCAATTATTAACATGCTATGATTATCAAGTCCAAGCAAAAGGCGTAAGGATATAATAGGAGAATTATCATGCTACTATTAGGTAAATAAATTGTACAGCAATAGAAACACCAAGGTCAGGAAGTCATGCCGACAAGTCTAGGCTAAGACCACAAGTCACGCTAAGTCTAGCATGAAGGAGTGAGCATGAAAAGTGAGGCGTGACAAGTGATGCGTGCTGGAAACGTGAGCGTATGAGCGTGACAAATAATTCACGCACGTACGCACAACATGAAAAGTCACGCACGCCAAAGTCACGCACAATGTGAGCGTGAAAAGTCACGCACACAAGCACAGAGATATGAGCGTGAAAAGTCACGCACTCAGTATATGAGCGTGACTCAAAATTCATGCAGACAATGCGAGCGTGAATGAAAATACACGCACGCAAACGCGAGCATGACTGAAAATACACGCACGCAAATGCGAGCGTGACTGAAAATACACGCACGCAAATACGAGCGTGACAGGCTGATGATTACGCGAGCACGTAAGAACGTGTGCGTGAAACATCTCCCAAACTCCAAGTCCCATGGAACCTTCGTTCCAGTGCCAGAAATACACGCTAAGTTGGTGGATCAAAACCCTATGAACAGTCGAAAATACAAACTTAGATCTAGAGAAAACAAGCCACAGAAATCACAAATGCCAAGCATTAAACTCTTTCAGGATCAAGGAAGGAAGAATAATGATCCATAAAAATGGATGATTGAGAAGCAAGTTTGCACTTGCCTTCTCCTGCTGCTGGTAGGTGGTGGAGAGTAATGAGAGGAAGAAGAAGAAGTAATGGTGAGAATGAAGTAATGAGGAGAGAGAAAGAGATGGAAGCTTTAAATAGGAAGAGAGGTGGTAGGTGGGAGCTAATGGGCCGGGTTGTCCACCACCAATCCGAACCCAATAAGGCCGAACCAAATAAGTAAGACTAAAAGCAGGAAGAAAATACAGAAATAAAATTGCAGGAAATAAATTAATATAGAATTTAAAGAGCAGATAATTAATTAACATGAAAATTTTAAAGGAATTTAAATACAGAATAATACATGATAAATACTAAATAAATACTCATGAGTAGTACATGTATAAAAATACGCATTCCGGGAACGGGGAGTGACAATAAAATCTCACTCTCAATAATGCTCATCCACAACCATTATGAGTGCAAACCCCACTCTTTGGATTCCCCATAAAACCTCACTCTCAATAATGCTCATCCACAACCGTTGATTCACCAAGATTAAATTTCAACTACTCTTTATCTTGGCACAGTCAGCCCTATGATTCAAAAACCTTTGTGTTTTGTATAAGAGACTAGTCATAACCCGTGCCCATAGGGCATGGTTCATTTAAGGTATTCCCCCTCAAAATTTTGGACCCCCAATTTTAAACGAACAATAATAATTATGAGGCCCCCATCAAAATATTAAATTCCAACCACTGCTGAATGTGAAGGATTCTCCATAAAACCCCACTCTCAATAATGCTCATCCACAACCATTATGAGTGCAAACCCCACTCTTTGGATTCCCCATAAAACCCCACTCTCAATAATGCTCATTCCCCATAAAATCCCACTCTCAATAATACTCATCCACAACCATTATGAGTGCAAACCCCACTCTTTGGATTCCCCATAAAACTCCACAACCGTTGATTCACCAAGATTAAATCCCAACCACTCTTTATCTTGGCACAGTCAGCCCTAGGATTCAAAAACCTTTGTGTTTTGTATAATAGATAGATATATATATATATATATATATATATATATATATATATATATATATATTGTTATGAAACCCTTATCTATTCACCATTATGTCATGAGTTACACATGACCCTTGGGATCATGTAACTCATGACCCTTGGGTTATGTAACTCATGACCCTTGGGTTGCCCCTTATACCTATATATATGGCCCTTGCCATATGATGAAATGAGAAGAAGAAATATACTATTCTACAATTCTAGTTTTCCTTCAAACACGTTATCAGCACGATTGCTGAAGCAAGGAGAATCGACGTCCAGATCTCGACGTCATCCTTCATTTTTTTCTCTAGTCGATCCGACCAGAGGCTGGTAACACTTCTTAAAATTTTTTTTTTTACAAATTAATTGTTTGAATGAAAATTAGCAATATATATATATCTAACAATCTAAGTGTGATATTCTTTATATTGCTAACGTTCAAAACAAATTTGCTTCTTATTTTTCACAATTAATATTAGAAAAATTATAACCTGTGACGTTGTGTTAGGATGAATTCTGAAGTTCATACTTTTGAGTAGTAGTCCTTACTATTCCGAATTGAGAGATTTTTTTTTATATAGAACCGGTTTCCATGAGGTTAACTGGTTTCCGAACCGGTTTCCATGAGGTTAACTGGTTTCCGAATTGAGAGAATTTTTTTTTTAGTTTGTCAACTGTACAAAACGTAGTGTCAGGGAAAAATAACTCTTAACTATGCACAGTTTCTTTTTCCCCGCTGTCATTCTATGCTTCTATTTTATTAGATGTTTTTGTAACGATTATACAACTTGCTTATTGTAAGTTCTGTAAGCATATTTGTAAGCAAATTTGCTTACTGCTAGCATTTTTTGCTTTGTAAGCATCTTTATCAACACTTTTAATTTTAACTGTCAAAAGTTTAGATCCCGCTTTCTAGCTAAAGATTGTTCAAAAAAAAAATTTGTATCCGTTAAATTTTTGTCTTTTAACATATGTTTATCGTGTACAAACTTTCTGTTACCATGTATCTCTTAACATATATAAAGTTGCTACTGTTACCAACTTAAATAAAAAATAAAAAAAAATTATTTACTGTAATATTGACAGATTGCATATTAGCTTCTGAACTGAACTGTTTTATTAAGCAACGTGGTATTTTTATTATGAGCTCTGTAACATTTATATGCATAAATATTTAATTTTAATTTATGCATGTTTTTCACATGATAGATAAAATGGCCAAAATAGCGAGTGTCGATTTCGAAGTACTAGATGCTGCTGGAAAAAATTATTTGAGCTGGCACGTGGACCTGAAGTTCCACTTACGTGCCCAGGGCTTATTAGCCACAATTTCAACTCTTCTTCCATCGGCTCCGGCCACTAGTACGGGAAATACAGCAGACACTGCTGTGGTTGTTTCTACAGTGAAAGTCTCTGATATAGATAAGGCGAAAGCCATTATCTACATCAGGAGACACATTGATCGGACCCTGAAGGCCGAATACCTCACTGTAGAAGACCCAAAGGAATTGTGGACTGCACTGGAGGACCGCTATAAACATCAAAAAGATGTAATCCTCCCACGTGCAAGTTATGAGTGGGAAAACCTTCGACTTCAGGACTTTAAGTCCGTAGCTGAGTACAACTCAGCTCTCCATAATATCACCTCACGCCTGAAGTTGTGTGGTGAAGAAGTCTCGGAGTATCGCATGTTGGAAAAAACTTATACATCCTTCCACGAGAAGGACGCAATCCTCATGCAACAGTACCGTGAACGAAAGTTCACAAAGTACTCTGAATTGCACTCCACCCTGATGATGGCAGAGCAAAACAGAGAACTTCTCTTGGCCACTCATAACCTACGCCCTGCAGGCTCAGCTCCTCTCCCAGAAGCTCATTTTTCTTCCAAGAAGCAGAAGAAAAATAAGGACAGATCTAACATGGGGAATGCCCATAAGAGGCCGGCCAGAAGTCCACCCCAGAACAACTTTCATCCCCAGAGCAGCAAAAGTGGGGCAAAGAAAAAGTGGAAGAAGACCACAGAACTGATGTCCATTCCCAAGAAAAATTGGGAGGACAAATGCCACAAATGTGGCATGACTGGACACTGGTCCAGAAACTGTCGCACCCCGCGACATCTACAAAATCTGTATCTAGCGAGCCAGAAGTCTCAAGTTGAAACAAATCTGGTAGAAAAGCAGCCGTCTACTCAGTTCTCGGCGGAAGACTTCGAGAACGACGACCTACTCGACTAGAGCTACTATCTTATTTCATGCTTTTAAAAACTTGTTGCCGTATTTTCATATTATGCTTCTCTTTTAAATTTTTTGAAAAATGATATTTATTCTTACATTTGACAAAGAAAATTTTACGAAGTCTCTCCGAATAGGCTCACCTATTTGGGTATGATGTCAGAAAGAACTTGAGGCTTGGTTCTTAAGAGGTCCCCGGTGACCCTCCTCCCTCATTTTCCTGCCTGGTCATATTCACGTAGAGCTACTGAAAGGGGTTGACCGAATATTATTATTTTTTGCTCAAATTGTATTTATAATTATGCATTTTTGCAAGCAAATTATTGATCTCTCTATATCGGCCCGTCTATCGATATAAGAGAAAATTTTTTTTTTAAACAAAAATTGTATTTCAAAACCGTTGTTTTAATTACGATTGTTTGTTGTTGTTTTTTCATAGATCTATAGATGAAGTGTGAATGCCTTGTGGACAGCGCTTCGACGCACACAATCCTTCGAGAAAAAAGCTATTTTTATAGCTTAAATGATTATGACGGTCCTGTTATTACGATATCAGGACTATCAAACATAATAGAAGGATCTGGTGAAGCAATTATATTGCTCCCAAATAAAACAAGACTAGTAATAAAAGATGCACTATTCTCTCCTAAATCAAGTAGGAACCTCATAAGTTTCAAGGACATTCGTTTAAACGGATATCACTTAGAAACAAATGAAATAAATGAGGCAGAATATCTGTATGTTACTCGTCTAAAAGATGATTCAAAAACTATCTTAGAACGATTCAAGGGACTCCCGTCGGGTCTCTATCATACTCATATTCAATCAACAGAAGCTAACATGATTGTGCACCAGAAGTGTCATTCATCGCCAAAATTTAAACTTTGGCATAATAGACTGGGTCACCCAGGATCAGCTATGATGAAACGAATCATAAGCCAATCCAGTGGACACAACTTGCAGAACCTGAAGATTCTTCAGAAGTATGATTACTCCTGTCTACCTTGTTTTCAAGGCAAAATTATAACGAGACCATCCCTTTTGAAAGTAGGACTAGAGTCTCCTAGCTTCTTAGAAAGAATTCATGGAGACATTTGCAGACCTATTCACCCCGCAAGTGGTCCATTTAGGTACTTTATGGTACTTATCGATGCATCTACTAAATGGTCTTATGTGTGCCTTTTGTCCACCCGCAACTTAGCTTTTTCTAAGCTATTGGTACAAATAATTAAGTTGCGGGCTCATTTCCCCGATAACCATATCAAAAAATTAAGACTTGATAATGCGGGTGAATTTACTTCATAGGTTTTTCAAGACTATTGCCAAGCAACTGGCATCGAAGTTGAACATCCTGTAGCTCATGTTCACACCCAGAACGGGTTAGCAGAATCTCTTATTAAGAGATTACAATGGATTGCTCGTCCATTGTTGATGTAGTCACAGTTGACTGTGGAAGCTTGGGGTCATGCTATATTGCATGCCGCATCACTTATTAGAATACGGCCTTCTGGAGGTCATATTCTATCTCCGATGCAGCTCGCTTATGGTTCACCTCCAAATATCTCACATTTGAGAGTTTTTGGTTGTGCTGTTTACGTCCCCATTGCTCCCCCACAGAGGACCAAAATGGGTCCACAACGTCGATTAGGTATCTATGTTGGGTTTGACTCACCCTCTATAATTAGATACCTAGAACCCCTGACGGGTGACGTATTTAAGGCACGTCTTGATGACTGTGAGTTTGATGAAGGATTATTTCCTAAATTGGGCACACAGTCTAAGAAGCCAGAAGCTTCTAAGACAATTTCTTGGGACACAAAAACTTTGTCTCATTTTGATCCGCGTACAAGTCAATATGAAGATGAGATCCTGAAGATATTACATCTTCAGAACACTGTACATCTACTTCCGGATACATTTACTGACAACCAGAAGATTGTCAGATCACACGTCCCTGCTGCCAACACGCCAGCTAGGATTGACATCCCCAAAGATGGATGCAATCCGCCGGCAGCAGAAATGGCAATACCTCAATTAAAAAGAGGACACCCACCAGGTTCGAGAGACAAAGTCCCTCGTAAAAGAAAAAACCCTGGAGAAATTAAGAAGATCCCAACACAGGATGCTGAGCTCAGATCAGCTACCTCTCCCCTCCTAGTTTTCCCTGAAGAGGAACAAACAGGAGAAATATCATTAAATTATGTACGTACTGGAGAGGTACTGAACAGAAAAAGCACAGTCGTCGACGACGATTTTTCGTTCAATATTGCCGTTCACGTCACTGAAAATGACGATGACATCGATCCACGGTCTCTAGCGGAATGTAAACGCAGAGGCGATTGGCCAAAGTGGAACGAGGCAATAGGAGTAGAGCTGGACTCACTCTTGAAACGCGAAGTCTTTGGACCAGTAGTCCAAACACCTAAAGGTGTAAAACCTGTGGGATATAAATGGATCTTCACAAGAAAAGAAATGAACACAACATAGTTGTGCGCTACAAAGCACGCCTTGTAGCACAAGATTTCTCCCAGAAACCGGGAATAGATTATGAAGAAACATATTCTCCGGTCATGGATGGGAATACTTTCAGATTCCTGATCAGCCTCTCTTCTCTGAAAAGCCTAGAAATGCAGCTCATGGACGTTGTGACTGCATATCTTTATGGCAATATAGATAAAGATATCTATATGAAACTCCCTGAAGGATATAAAATTTTACCAGAGAAAACATATAGACCTCGGGACACCTATTCTGTAAGGTTACAAAGATCATTGTACGGTCTTAAACAATCAGGAAAAATGTGGTATAACAGACTAAGTGAGTTTCTTGCTACGCAAGGATTTACTAATGATAAAGTCTGCCCGTGTATCTTTATAAAAAGATCGGAAATATGATTTGTTATAGTCGCCGTTTATGTCGACGATTTAAATCTCATTGGATCTCCTGCAGAGATCACTGAGATATCTGAAAGCCTTAAGACAACTTTTGAAATGAAAGACCTAGGCAAAACAAAGTATTGTCTTGGCTTACAGATCGAACACCTAAAGGGTGGTATCCTGTTACACCAATCTACATATACACGAAGATTACTTAAACAATTTCACATGGATAAATGCCATCCCCTTAGTACACCAATGGTCGTTCGATCATTGGACGTAAAGAAGGACCCTTTTCGTCCACTGGAAGAGGGGGAGGAATCATTAGGTCCTGAAGTACCTTACCTAAGTGCCATTGGGGCACTACTCTATCTGGCTAACTGTACGTGTCCTGATATAGCATTTTCAGTTAACTTATTAGCCAGATACAGTGCAGCGCCCACAAAGCGCCACTGGAATGGAGTGAAGCATCTTCTGCGCTACCTCCAAGGGTCTATAGACCTAGGACTATATTACCCGAATAGTGGGTCTTCCACTTTACTTGGTTATTCAGATGCAGGTTATAGATCAGATCCCCACACAGAGAAATCACAAACTGGATATTTGTGTTTACTTTCGGTGGTACGGCTATCTCCTGGAGGTCCGTCAAACAGACCAGTGTGGCTATCTCATCCAACCATTCTGAACTCCTGGCAATCCATGAAACAAGCAAGGAGTGTGTTTGGCTTCGCTCCGTCATTCAGCACATTTTGTCATCTACTGGCCTGAAGACTGGTGAACTTGAGCCTACTACCCTTTTTGAAGATAATGCAGCATGCGTAGCTCAACTTCAGAAAGGATACATAAAGAATGACAAAACGAAGCACATATTCCCCAAATTCTTCTGGACGCACGACCTTCAAGAAAAGGAACAAGTCAAAATACAACAAATTCAATCTTGTAATATCTTAGCAGATTTGTTTACCAAAACACTGTCACGATGTACTTTTGTAAAGCTTGTAAGAGGAATAGGGATGAGGCAACTAAAAGACCTGCAAGCCTGAAGCTTGTATAGATCAGGGGGAGTAAAACTATAGGATTGTACTCTTTTTCCTTAGGACTGATGGTTTTTTCCACTGGGTTTTCCACAGCCAAGATTTTAATGAGGCAAACTAAGTTTACTCTGGATCCAGCAGTATCCACCCCATTAGCTTATTGAATCCTGAAGTATTTCATAAGTGGATCCAAGGAAATGGATGAATAAGGGGGAGTGTTATGAAACCCTTATCTATTCACCATTATGTCATGAGTTACACATGACCCTTGGGATCATGTAACTCATGACCCTTGGGTTATGTAACTCATGACCCTTGGGTTGCCCCTTATACCTATATATATGGCCCTTGCCATATGATGAAATGAGAAGAATAAATATACTATTCTACAATTCTAGTTTTCCTTCAAACATATATATATATATATATATATATATATATATATATATATATATATATATATATATATAACATTGTAACCACAGCACCACAATATTATTTTGTTAAGAATAACACATGATACATACTATTTCTATTGTAGATAGATCCATGTTGGTACCTTCTTTCGTTTGGGGGTCCTGTACCATCGTCCGGTCCGCTCTGGACCAGTGCTGCCCCTGCCGAGTAACGGAGAGATTGATTGAAGGAGAGAGATTGGAGGATGTCGAACCACTGCAGGGTTCCATCGAGGGGGTTTGATATCCTATAACTATCACGTTGAATAGATGGTCACAAGAACATGTTAATGTGGAATGTAACATCTTGTAACTGGAGTTACTGAACAATTAACTTGAGATGAACCTTTTTTTTCTTTGTTACCTAAATAGAAAATATTGCTACAGTATCTATATATTCTTGAATAGATCTGTGTCGTTACAGATGTTGTGGCTGGACCTCAAATCTGGTAGAGTATTTCGGTCTAAATTGTGCATCGATAACATCATTCATAGTTGTTACTTGTTGCACATCAATCCTGGACCTTGAGAACCGGCCTCAACTACTATTTTAGTTATCACTAGATTATTTAGTTTTAGGATCTCTTATAATATTAAAAATTAGAGTTTAAACTTCTTTGTTGTCCAGAAGAGAGCTTAGGTTTCATGGTTGACTTAGATTATTTAGTTTTGTTATGACCAATTGAAAATGACAGTTGTGACACACAATTTCGGAACTATTGAGTTGCAAGCATTCAACAATGCGAACGGAACAAGAGACATATGACGATACACGATGTATATGAAGTCGTTCCTATCGAAACTGCGGTTAGGAGGATTGTGTGGTTGCTGAGATCATGATAGAAACAAAATTAAATAATTCAAGTCACACAATCTCTACCATACAAAACTAAATAACCCTAGTAACACAATCATTACATATTTCTGTTTAGTTTTGGGATATCGTACAATATTAAAACTGGAAATTGCTGAGAAATTCAATTTCGAGATGGGCTTTTATGAAATGCCCACCTGCTGGATGAGTTTTATGAAATGTTCAGAATTAAGTATTTTCACGTTAAATATTCCAAGATTCTCTTTTAGATGCCACCCGCTGGAAACTGCTATTTTTATAATACCGAAACTACTCCTCCGCGCGAATTGGTCATCTATATGTATTTAAATTCAAAAAACTCAGATCTGGATTGCGATTTTCGTCTTCTTCTTCTTCACGGAAAATCTGAATTTCATTGCTCTCATATTCAACAGAGATCGCAAAGATCGTTCGTAGTTCGGTGTGCTTTTCTTCGGTCGAACTCAGATCATCGCTCGTCATCATCATCACCATCATCATCATCTTCATCGACGTCAATTGTGGAGAGAAGATCTTTCTTCTTCTTTTCCATAAGAATTATCATTGCTTTGAAAGAAGAACGAAACTCTTTATTCCTGAAAAAACTAAATTACACAGAGAATGACCATTCTCCTACGTTTTAACACTGGAAATGACCATTCTCCGTGTAAATTAACACGGAGAATGCCATTCTCCGTTTTATTTAAAACGGAGAATGACATTCTCCGTGTTTCTAACACGGAGAACGGCCATTCTCCTGCGTTTTAACACTGAAATGACCATTCTCCGTGCTAAATTAGACGGAGAATGACAATTCTCCGTTTTATTTAACACGGAGAATGACCATTCTCCGTGTAAATTAACACGGAGAATGCCATTCTCCGTTTTATTTAAAACGGAGAATGACATTCTCCGTTTTATTTAAAACGGAGAATGACATTCTCCGTGTTTCTAACACGGAGAATGGCCATTCTCCTGCGTTTTAACACTGAAATGACCATTCTTCGTTTTATTTAACACGGAGAATGATCATTCTCCGTTTTATTTAACACGGAGAACGTCATTCTCCGTTTTATTAAAAACGGAGAATGCCATTCTCCTGCGTTTTAATACTGAAATAACCATTCTCTGTTCTAAATTACACGGAGAATGCTATTCTCCGTTTTATTTAACACGGAGAATAACATTCTCCGTTTTATTTAACACGGAGAATGGCATTCTCCGTGTTTCTAACACGGAGAATGGTCATTCTCCTGTGTTTTAACACTGGAATGACCATTCTCCGTGATAAACTACACGGAGAATGGCATTCTCCGTGTAAATTAAGATGGAGAATAGTCATTCTCCGTGTAATTTAGCACGGAGAATGGTCATTCTCCGTGTAAATTAAGACGGAGAATGCCATTCTCCGTTTTACTAACACGGAGAATAACCACCCTCATGCGAAATTAACATTTTTTGTGTTCTAACACGGAGAATGACCATTCTCCTGCATTTTATGGTTAGCTGAAACTTTGGAGAGCCATAACTTTTGACTGGGAGGTCGAAACGAGATTCCGTTTGTCGCAAAATGAGCGTATCGTCGAGGAGACTGAAAGTAATAGCTTCACAGTTAGACGGCCTTCCGAAATTTTAGAATCGCAAAAAAATGATGTTTGGACCTCCGTTTTAGCACTTTTGTCGTTTGTCCCGGTCTTTCCGAAATTTTCCAACGAGTTTTTGAAGATTTTTGAGGAGAAAACCTAGATTCGAAAGTGAGCAGCGTATGGAAGAAGATGAAGTATCGAAACATTTTTTTTAAGAGCAGTTTCGTGGGTGTTTTCAATAAATTAGAAGGAAGGACAAAAGGGTCATTTGGAACCCGCTTTGGATAAGTTTCTCTAATCCTGGACACGCGATGAAAGTTTTTTTAGCGGTGGGTTTTACATAAAACTTTTTAAGTTTTTGGGCATTTCATAAATCCTCCCTATATTGCTTTTAGATTTACATTTTGGACCATCAGCCAAGTCAACCATTAGGACGAGATCCAAATTATATTCTGAACAATATTCTGAACAAATATTTTGAAAGGACAAATCGCATTTTTTCAACTAATAACCGAAATGAGAAACAGATGAAGTAGTTTCACTTTGGGCAGGCGTCACATAGTAACATCATTTTTTTTCTATAATGGTCGTCTACTACCACGAGAGTCGCTCTTGTTGGAAGCAAATTCTTCTACTGACAACAACAATAAAGTCATATGCCGAGAATTTGGGATTATATTGCCATGCTCAGAAAATGTGATAATATTCTCTCACTGTTGTCTAGTGTATGTTCTAATTGGAAATGAACCATCTTTCAAATGAAACCAGGAATCATGCCCATTAGAAATGCTTTGGAAATGAAATTGGGATCTTTCATAGAAATATGCTTTGGATTTGTATAGTTAAATATAGGTAAACTTACAAAAATGCTCCGAAGCCAAAAATTCAGATAAGATTCATATGAACATTTTTTTATATCATTTATTCTTTACACACATTTCCACCATGACCTCTTATGAAACAAATTACTCTATCATTTGGAATTCCTTCATCCTTTATAGTGATGTTGATTGGGCCTGCAATATTTTTGATTGCAAGTCTACCATTGGATTTTGTACATTTCTTGAAAACTCTCTCATATATTGGAAGTTTAAGAAACAAGATGTCGTTTTTCGGTCTAGTGCTGAGGCTGAAAATCGTGTTATTGCGTCTGCCACTACAAAGATCATATGGTTACGTTGACTCTTTGTTGACATGGGCGTATCTCTCTCTATTGCCACTCTTCATTGCGACAACGACAATGCTATTCAGATTGTCAGCAGTCCAGTGTCGGTCAACGACGTTCATTTCTCATCAGCAAATTTTCGTTGATTGATCCATCGTGAGTTTGAGGAAGGGTGTTAAGTATATTGTTTTTAGCCTCAGTCACTAACTTTGCTTGTGATTATTCTTATTTGTAGTATTTTGTTTACTTACTTGTATTTGGTAATATGGTCATGGAGCCTAAATGAAAGATATCATGTTAACAATATATTCAAATTTTCATTAGTGGATTGTTAGAAAAATGTACGTACCACTGTGCAAGTTCTTGCAAATAGGGAGCTGATCGCTGCTGTCTGGAAGATGGTGGACATTTTGCTAGTTCAACCCTCTCCTGGATTCTTGACTCTTTCAAAGCCTATGGAAAGAACTTTAATTTTATATGTATCGATCATGGTCTAAAATTTTTGTGTTCGTCCTTTTCACAGCCAGTATGATCATATTTTCTAATTTATAACAAATTTCATTTTTCATCAGCTTGATAAATGACTACAATCTGAAGAAAAAGCTTTCAAGAAATGATTTGAGAAGGAAACTAAATAAATTAATTTCAACTCGGAGCCAAACTATTCCTTTTGGAAACATCATTCTGTATAATTTTTCCAGTCCTATCATTATGTCTTGTACTGTTCTTGCATGCTTGCTTCATGGACTCATGAAGCCAATTCATGACCACACCATGTTTTTCGCTGGTTGGTTCCTTCCACCTAGACTGGTTGCCTTTTACGCAAATCATGTACCATGCGTCAAGAACAACTCTGCAAATTGTTGTTGAATTTTTTCTTCTTCTTTTCTTTCTAATTACAAATGGTTTCTAATCATCTATCTATCAAGAAGCATGTTCAAATGTTATATCGATCGAAGCATTTTTTTTACGTTTAAGTATCATCTTTAATTCAGACATTCTTACTTCAATGAGGTTAATTTGTGCGTTTGCTGGAAGAATTTGCATTAATCATCTAGAGGCATAGGCATGGCAAAATTTAATTAGCTAGCCAAGTTGAAACTATGAACTCTCTTGCTTTGTTTGAAATCATTGTATGATTTTACTTTGAAGGAGAAAAAAAAAATCATTATGTATGATCACTCTCACTCATTGCTTCTCTTAAATTTTCCAGCTGATCAATGCATGTGGGATGTCCAGTAAGAACTGTGCTTGGCTATGATGCCAGCCTCGATAGATCAGATCCACGGATCTCCCTTGATCAATGTCTGCCACCGCGTCGCCATCTCACTGCTGGTACAAGTGCTCTAGGTAACCATAAAGAGCCAGAGATTGAGAATCAAAGGGAAGAACCAAAAACTTAACTGCATTATAATTGTAATGGAGCCTAAAGCATGAATATAAATCCCTCCAACCCTACAATAATAATAATAATAATGGCTCAGCCTCTTCCTTTGTTAACAAGATTTAGGGATGGTGGCCACTCACTTACTGGTAAATCAACTTGGTGCCTATTCATTATATAATCCCCAGGTTTTCCTTTAATCAGAAGCTAACAAAAAAAAAATTGTCTAATTAAATTAAATGATGGAAATGGTTACGTCTGAAGCCTTACACCACCGTTAACTGTCTGATGTCGATCGATAAGGGGACTGGCCTAGAGGAACAAGTTGTTGAGGCCATTAAAATCACCACTACTGATCATAGGATGAAAAACTTGAAGATGAAGAAGACACTCTGATGTGAACTAATTAGCATAGAAGTCAACACAGCCTCTAGCGTAACGGTACTGCATCCTCTGTGTGTTCGATGATCATCGCATTGGAGACATTAATTTCCTTCATATAGTTAGATATGGTTACCTAATTAAGCAACAAATTAAATGATTTAATGTTAAGTTGTGGACTAACAGAAAATTCCCTGATGAGAAAAGGACTTTGGGATGACTTTTATGTGTACCTAAGCATCTGAGGTTGTTAGTTTGCATAAAATCTTCTAGAGCTTAAATAATTTACAGCTAATTTGGGTGTTAGTAATGTATATACTTGTGAAGATCCAAGATGACTTCAATTTGCCCTTTATTTGATCTAAGTTCTTTTTTCGGGTCGCTGTTTGAATCCTCTTCTTCCTCGGTTCGTTTCATTTCATAGAGATCCGGCAATGCATTGTTTTACATGCTTCAATTATCGGACTTGGAACCGGCAGTGAAAATATAAAACATTAACGGGTAAATGAGGGGAAAAAAAAATGATGATCAGAATTTTAAGTACTATTCATGGAAAGATCGAGTTCCCACTTTCTTTTGTGCATATGGGGATGAATTGGTCAGAGTGCATCTACTGTGGGAAAATGTTGCACGCCTCTAGCTAACAACTCCGACCGACCTCAATCCACGAGACCTAAGCGTGGGAAAGATGGGTTTTGACTAGAGGGCTTGATAACGTCGAAAAGCAAGAAGATGATTCCTCCCATTGCTATCATCAGAGCTGGCCCAGGAGGTTGAGTTATTCTAGCCGGAGCTAATTTTGGTTGTCCTTTGCACTTCACTCCAAATATATATATATATATATATATATATATATATATATATATATATATATAAAAGTTGAAAGCTATAAATGGTGAACTGATATCAACTCCAGGAAAAAAAATATTTTCGATTCTGACAATGACTTCCGAGTTTCACTCCGGACTCGTGAGCTACTCGAGTCCTTTCTAGTGGAAACTCAAAATGTGGATATGGGGGATTGCTAGTTAAACTTACATGAATGATGAGTTGGGTGGACCGCGGAGGCTCCATTGACAGAGAGGTGAAAACTTAGGGGTCTGAGGAAATAACAGTCCTAACCGGAGGGTTGGCCCAAGTCCGATGGCTTGCTAGGCATACCCCAGGGCCGGTCCTTGCTGTCATGGGACCAATGTTCTTGGAAGGCTCATGCAAAATTTGAATACGTAATGATAAAAGCATATATACAATTAACCAATGCAAAATATGATATGATTTACGTAAAGAGCGAGAAAGCCATCATTGATATATATTTTCTTAGAGTAGTTCATCCTTCAAGGAATCGTGAGGAACAAGCAAGCATTCTTGAGAATTATGAGAATTACCAGTCTTAGACTTAGCAAAAGAGTGAGAGTCCAGTGGGTGCAACCACCCCTACATGGTTGAACAAGGAAAGTGTAGAGTCTGTCCACCTATTTTTAATTTTTTCATATAGCGAAGCAATCTCCATCGACAAATCAAAACGTGATTAACCAATTAATTAACCCTTCCTTTAATATCGATCCGTCCCGCTATATAAGCAGCCCCTCCCCTCTCTCTGTTGCATCACCCCTTCACCCCTTCATATATAGCTTCCAAGTCGAGCGAGCGAGCGAGCGAGAGAAATGGAGGTGGCGCTTAGGAACGCCGGCGCGACGACGACGAAGTGCTGGATCTCTTGTTTGCTCCTACTTCTCTCCCTTCTCTCGTCTCGCGCCAATGCCGAAGACCACTCCCATGACTTTGTTGTACGTGCATTTGATCTCTGCATGTACACATTTTTTGAGCACTTCGTTCGGAACTAGCTATAGTTTGTGGTTCGTGCAGGTCCAGGAAACGAAAGTGAAGAGGCTGTGCAAGACCCACAAGATCATCACTGTGAACGGGATGTTCCCGGGACCGACGCTTGAGGTCAACAGTGGCGACACTCTCGTCGTTAATGTCAAGAACAAGGCCAAGTACAACGTCACCATCCATTGGTACGTACATATGTTTTTGTCCATATAATTAATTAAACTCAATTCTCTGATACACAGATAATGTGGTCTCCATAGTAGTAGCATGAAATGGTCATAATCGAGTTTAGTTTAGCTAGTTGTTGAATATAACAAAGTAACCTGTGTTATAGCCATTAATTTGCTGGTTGACATAGTGCTATTCTTAGCTACAATCTATAGATAAGTATATTCTAAGTTAATGGAACATTGTAATTTTTATTCTCAAGGCGACCAATATATATATATATATATATATATATATATATATATATAGGAAATGATCTCTAGCCTAGTGGTTAAGAGAGATGCATGCGGCCCAAGTGGTCAGGAGTTCAAGCCCCAGTGGAGGCGAGTTCGCCACAATTACCCATTGCTTCAAAAAAAAAAAAAAAATATATATATATATATATATATATATATATATATATTTATATATATATATATATATATATATATATATATATATATATATCTTATACAAAACACAAAGGTTTTTGAATCCTAGGGCTGACTGTGCCAAGATAAAGAGTGGTTGGGATTTAATCTTGGTGAATCAACGGTTGTGGGGTTTTATGGGGAATCCAAAGAGTGGGGTTTGCACTCATAATGGTTGTGGATGAGCATTATTGAGAGTGGAGTTTTATGGGAAATCCAAAAAAAATTCACATCCAGCAGTGGTTGGGATTTAATATTTTGATGGAGGCCTCATAATTATTATTGTTCGTTTAAAATTGGGGGTCCAAGATTTTGAGGGGGAATACCTTAAATGAACCATGCCCTATAGGCACGGGTTATGACTAGTATATATATATAACAAAGTAAAATCTGATCATCTGAAGTTGACTATAGGGTTATTACTCTACTGCTTGCTTCTGTCTCACAAAAATCAGGCATGACAATGACAACGAGAACAACAATACCAAATTCTTGATTTATAATTAGAAACATGATGCTTGACCAAAATATAAACAGTTTTATATGTAAATTTTATTTAGTTTTTGAAGTTGCTCTATCGCACCTGAAAGAAGAGTTTTTTTTTTTTTTTTTTTTTGATGTTGCTAAAATACATGCCTATAAGGCTGCCAACCACCATAGACAACAATGAAATGATCAAAATTGTTACCATATTGTACTATAGGTCGATTTCATTTTTATTTTAGAATTCATGTTAATTAATGTTCATCGTGTTGCCATTAGGCATGGAGTTCGACAGATGAGAACCGGGTGGGCAGACGGACCCGAGTTCGTGACCCAATGCCCAATCAGGCCCGGGGGGAGCTACACGTACCGATTCACCATCCAGGACCAGGAGGGGACCCTCTGGTGGCACGCGCACAGCTCCTGGCTCAGGGCCACCGTGTACGGAGCTCTCATCATCCACCCCAAGGAGAACACCTCCTACCCCTTCACAAAGCCCAAAAGAGAAGCTCCCATTATTCTTGGTAACTACAAATCCTTCACAACTCGGATCTCCTAATGCTAGGGGAAGCACGGACACTCCAAAAATCTAGACCAATATCGTGTCGGACACGTGTTGTATCCCTGTCGGTGCAATATAGGCTAACTGTAGGTACTGTTCTATTGGTAGGCCAGTGGGGATCATGGCCACCAGCACTCGTGTATCAATTGGAAGGGGCTTTAGTTGAGTTCACTGTGCAGGCTGTGCAGCTATTGCGGAACTTTACATGTCACGTTAGTCAGTAGTTATCATTAATGGTGCTGGCAGCACTTGAACATATATGATAGTCTTGGTAACTGCTGGTGGTTAATTAGCTAACAAAATTATTGAATCTTGAGTATTAATTGCGTATATATTTGGTGACCAACATCTAGAAGTTATAGATCGACTCCTTGAGGAATATTTGTAATAACACTATTTTGGGCCAAGAGCAAGGTAGTACAAACTACCAAAACATAGTATGATATATGATGTTTCACATAATTATTAGTGTGTTCCTGAAATAAAATTGATGCAAACAAAATTTTATCAGCCACTTTTAAGGACCTACACATTAGAAACCCCCACCAAGCAATTATGTAAAGAGTGAAACTATTGCCATCATTTCCCCACGACATGTTCCTTTAGTAGGCTGTTGAACTTGTGTTGACAAGGAAAGTAGAGGTACAAAATTAAGCTCAATACTTGTCAACGAGTTGTTGGCCTTACTGTCAACATCTGATCCGACAGCGAAGCAATCCTACCAAATTGGACCTAATCAAAGCCCCATACCTGAGTAATAGGAAAGGAAAATACTAAGTCTACAACCATATCCTCCAATCGAAGTCCGACACGTGACGGTTGTAAGAGAATTGTAAGCATTTGGTTGTAGGCATAACAAAGCTCAATATGAAAAGACCTTAATCACGACCACTTAGTTCAAGCTAATGAAAAAAGTTTCAAGGGAACTAACTGTCAACTTCCATTACTAAACATGGGTTGCATATAATGCAATAAATAATCACGGTGAAGTCTCAATTTTTTCTATTATATAGTAGTATAAATGACGACAATATCGACTATGATCTGCAGGAGAATGGTGGGATGCAAATCCTATCGATGTCATAAAAGAGGCAACAAGGACTGGAGCAGCACCAAATATATCCGATGCCTTCACCATCAATGGCGAGCCTGGCGATTTTTACAACTGCTCCAGCAAAGGTATCACACTTCTTTTGTAAAATCTATCAGAACCCACCAATTGACACAAACCCATATATCAGAACAACCTTTGGTTTTGTCCAGCAATTGGCAACAAAACTATGACACCATATATACTTTCAATCAACAATAACTGAAACAAGAACTTCATCAACTCTTTCTAAAATGCAACAGACACAACTATAATTCCAGTAGCACCTGGCGAGACCAACCTGCTACGGTTCATCAACGCTGCCCTCAACGCCGAGCTCTTCGTCTCCATCGCAGGCCACTCCATGACAGTTGTCGGAGTGGACGCCGCCTACACAAAGCCCTTCACCACTTCGGTCATCATGCTCGGCCCCGGACAGACCACAGACGTCTTGGTCAACACGGATCAGCCCCCTGCCCGGTACCACATTGCTGCCCGTGCGTATGCCAGCGCGCAGGGGGTTCCCTTCGACAACACCACCACCACTGCCATCCTCGACTACGTCTGCAGCTGCTCTAACAAACCTGGACTGAACATCCCACCGGTACAGGCTACCCTCCCGGCTTTCAACGACACCAACACTGCTACCGCGTTCTCCGCCAGCCTCAGAAGCCCGAGCAGAGTCAAGATGCCCTCGCCGGTCGACGAAGACCTCTTCATCACGGTTGGTCTCGGCCTGTTCGACTGTCCGATAGGGAAAACTTGCGGTGGACCTAATAACACTCGGTTCGCCTCCAGCATGAACAATGTATCTTTCGTTCTCCCCCAGACCTACTCCATTCTCCAAGCCCACCGTCAAGGCGTGCCGGGTGTGTTCACCTCCGACTTCCCTGCAGCCCCGCCTGTCAAATTTGACTACACGGGAAATGTCAGCCGCAGCCTCTGGCAGCCGAGTAAGGGGACCAAGTTGTACAGATTGCAGTACGGGTCAGTAGTCCAGCTGGTGCTGCAAGGGACTAGTATTTTCACCGGCGAGAACCACCCGATCCATATACACGGCTACGACTTCTACATCCTCGCAGAGGGCTTCGGGAACTTCAATGCGAAGAAGGACACGGCAAAGTTCAATCTCGTGGACCCGCCGATGAGGAACACGGTTGGAGTGCCGGTGAATGGATGGGCAGTGATCCGATTCGTCGCAGATAACCCCGGGGTGTGGCTGATGCATTGCCATCTGGATGTTCACATCACTTGGGGTCTGGCAATGGCTTTCTTGGTGGAAGATGGAGTTGGCGAGTTGGAGACTTTGGAGGAGCCACCAGAGGATCTTCCCCTGTGCTAAACAAGTTTAGAAGATGAAGGAACACATCAAAGAAAATTGCTATTTTGGAGCAATATTAGTTTGCTCATGTTTGTTTGTTCTTTATTTTCTTCTAGGAGTCATATGAAACAAGTTTGGAGTTTTTGAGATTTAATATTGGTTTGGGCCCTCCCACCATACATACTAGGGTTGTAATTGACACTGCTCAAGAAGGGAAGAAGAAATATATCCTTTTGTTCACAAACTTTAGGAAAATCTTTTTTTTTTAATATATAATTGGTTATTGTTTTGGCAGTGCTGATACATTGCTTTTGCTATGTACAATATTTTGCTTCTAATCTAGAATGAAAGGACACTCCAAAAATGTGGGTCATGTCGTGTCGAATACGCATCGTGCACACCCCGGAGACTCAAAATATACTATAACTCTCCAAAATTCATGTCCCCGCAATATATCTTCTAAAAGATTCAGTAACTTTGAGTAGGTCCCTGGACCCTACTTTGCACTCACCAAAAAAGAAAAGCACCCAAGTTGAGAATAAACAACATTAAAGTAGGAATACAGATGACTAGGGTTTATAGTTTTTTTGGGGGCGAAATTACAACTTGATACCCTAAACTATTCAATTTTTTCAACTTGATAATCTCAAGTTTGATAGGCATCAACTTAATGCCCAAAAAAAAAAAATTAAATTACCCCTGTCTCTCTCATCCTACCCTCCGTTGCTGCCCTCCTTCCCCCTCTCGGCTGATCCCCCTGCGGCCCGGCCCCATCCGGCTATTCCGTCTCCGCTGCCGCCGCCGCCGCTACATGTGGAGAGAGAGGGGGGTGGGGGTGCAGCCATGGGCGGACGGGATGGAGCAATCGGGGTGGGGGCAGCCGCATGAGAAGAGGGAGGGGTGGGGTAGGGTGGGGGCAGCCGCGTGGTGGGAGGGTGGCCGCGGACGGTGGGGTGGGGTTGGGGGCATGGGGAGGCGAGGGGCAGAGGGTGGAGGGGCTGTGGGGGTTGGAGGGGGAAGAGGGGACAATTTTATCTTTTTTAATTTTTAGGTATCAAATTAAAAATATTAGTTGAAGGAGGATATTAAGTTAGTACGTATAGGTTGGAGAACTCAAATAGTTGAGGGTATCAAGTTATATTTTAGCTCTTTTTTTAGCCATGCTAAGAGTTATAGTTTACTGACCATTTCAAGAAACTTATTTAATACGCAATAATATGCAACAAAGGACAACCATATATATATAAAACAAAATTTATTAGGTGACCTACTTATGAAACTCTACATGGAACTAATCTAGGAAGCAAAACACTACAAAAATGTGGACCATATCGTGTCTCGGACACATCCCTTGAGACTCCATAATACACTAGGACACCCAAAATATGTGGTCTCCATTTCGCCATGTCCTTATTGTGTCATATTCATGTCCGTGCAACATAGCTTCTCATAAAATTCAGTAAATTTGAGTATGTCTTACTTCACGCTCACCAAAAAAATAAAGAGAGAGAGAGAGAGAGAGAGAGAGAGAGAGAGAGAGAGGCACCCAAATTGAGAACAAACAGCACCAAAGTAGGAATACAGATGACTAAGATTTACAGTTCAATTGCTGATCATTTCAAGAAACATATTTAAAAGAACTAGTCTTGGACAATAATATGCAACAAAGGCCAGCCATATGTATACTAAAAAAAACAAAATTGAATGGGTGAACTACTCATGGAACTCTACATGGAAGTGATAGGCTCAATTAAATAGCCCATTACACAGTATTATATTTATTAATTTAATCACAAAAAGAACATGTTTCTATCGTTATGGTATGTATTGCTACAGAATAGGTAGAATTAAAGATCTTCATATAGGCCATTCATATAGTTACATTGCACAAGAATACTTCAGCTCCATGACTAGACAAGAGCACATGTGCAGAACTATCCAATGCAATTTGCATACACACACAAAAAAGCCGAAACATATCATCGCTCAAACCTCTCGCATACCTTTGTTTGCGCTACAAATGTACAAAATTGACATAAAAATGCTGGTGGCGGGAAGCCGAACCTGTGCACACGAAACGCACAATCATCATAACAATGATCTCACATGACACATCTAGCAAGCTGCAGGAAGCAACACGAGCATTTACTACATAACTTTGGTCATATTTCACATTACACATGTATCAAGTTCAATTATATAATAGTTGCAGGCTAGAGAGAAGCCTGACCTGCACTTGACTCTTCCCAAGCAGTCCAATACGTATGACAATCAGAGACAGCAAGATTGATGGTAAGTGGTCCAAGTATCACACTACAAACTCGTTAAAAACTTCAAACACCATTAACAGAATCTTACTCCGCACCTTACGCATGTGTAGTTGGCGGCAAACCCATAAAATGTACAAAAATGACGACGAAAGGTAGCATTTGGTGGGCTCACAGCTGCCCTCAAATAGGTCGGAACATGAGATGGCAAGGCTTCCAAGATTTGCCTAGAACATATGAAAGCAATTAGCAACATGCATACAAATTATGGAAACTACAAGCGAGAGTGAAAATGAGCAGGTTGTGTGCAAATCTAGCTTAACTCGATACTAAACTGCTTGTTTTCTAGGTTTAGGCTGATATACAGCATATATTAGTACATAAATCCAAACTTATGTACTAGTGCTTGATGAGAAAAATGTAAACAAGTATGTTGCAACTGGCATCGACTATTGGATTCATAGAATGATCCCTAGTTAGACATCCGAAAACGGAAACTAAAAATCTCAAATCAAGCTAATTTGAGGTGATTTGGGTTATTTGGGATTTTATATCAAAATATGTCTATGTACACTGCAAAACTTGAAAACCTCCTTCAATTTGCATGTGTTCTTCAGATACCCTTTGTACTTATTTTTCATCCAGTCTAACCATACAAATTAATTATGCATGTAACTTGAGCAGTATATTTGCTCATGGGTGCTCTCTTTGTTTGTTGTCACTTGTCATTCCACTATTGGAATTATAAGTAACAATCGTACCTAATGTAACCAAAAGTGTATTATATACTGCAAACTTGCATTCTTCTGGACACCAATAATTTGTTTCGGGTACAATAACAACTCAAGCTAGCTCCATGAGTAGCAGCCATGCTGTTGCTGCACATGAGGACTTTCAGCTCCTCTAGCATGTTCTCTTCAATGAAGATATGTGGTTTGCATCCTTCACTTGTCAAGCCATCCAGCCTTCAGGAGAAGTCTGACTTGAGCGGATTGGATCTGGCCATATAATAACCCGCCAAAACCAGCCCTCTGGCACACCTTAACTGGAAGCACTACCCATGATTGTTTGAATAAATCCTCTAAGTTCACCTTCAATTTTCTTCACTTTGCATCAGGAAAACAGGAAAGTAAACGTAAATCCAAGGCTAACTTCCTCATTCATGAAGTGTATTTATCAAGCCATTATTGTTTAGAACATAATGAAACAGAAATACTGGCCCACCATTACGAAAATTTGCAAGATCATATGTAACAAAGAAAAGATGGACTTACTTCCTGTATCAACTCCAAGAATGTCCTGGGCGTTTCCTTTGCATTCTCTAATGCTTTTGCCTGTCTCGTTTTGTGCTTTGTATTCTTTGACTGCCTCTTCATGTACACTACAAGAGTACTATAAGTGTTAATCATGTATCTGAAACCTCTACAAGGAGGTTAATCATGTGTTAATAAAGAATCATCTTTGAACAGAAACAACCAACTTCAAATATAAAGCAACTGGTGATCTCAGTCTTCATTTTTAACCCCTGACTGAATCCTTAGATTACGGCAATGCAAAATCTTACGCTGCCACAGGCAAATCATCATCTCCTTGGAGATCTCAGTATACAAAATGCAAAATATTTTAATAACATGCGGCAACCAAAATTCATACATATGGAAAGATAACATAGATAGTAGATTGAGCATAACCATCCCACTCAGAATTTAGAAACCATCAAAATGCTATTCAGTTCCAACAAATGACTCAGAACTTAAAACGCCCAAACAGTATCCCAAAGTGATGTACTGCAAAATGCCATGCCATATTTGAAGCAGTAATAATTACACCTATTTGGTAATCAGTTATACTGAATTTACGCAGCTAATTTTCGTTTTAGCGTTGCAATCTCATGATGCCTTCTTTAGTTTTCTTCTCTAGAAGCATGGGCCGAGATATTAATTTTCAATTTATTTCATGCTACTTTAAACTTTTTCATCCATGCCTTGATATTAATACTCCCTAGAATATCAAAAGTTATTACAATTGGTGCTATTTAACATATTGATATACTGTGATGCTGAGAAAGATAAAAAGGAATGTGGAATGAACTTGATCACCATAGAGAACCATCGCCATCATCAATCATCATTAATCTCCATTGCATCAGTTTCAACAGTATCATTTTCCAAAGCATCGGATTACTAAAAAAATGCAAATTCCAGACAGTCATCAGCTGTAACAATCGTAGTTAAGTTTGTTACGAGAATTTACTAATTTAGATCATGTAGTATTCCAAGTGTCAGAGTCGATTAGCTGCATAGAGTGATACACAACAACAGTAAACAATCACGAGAAGACTGACTCGATAAAGTGAGCAGCTGATGGAGACAATATTTGCAAAGCCAGGTCCAACTTGAGTCGGTTCCCAGGTTAGTCCGGTTTTTGACCGAAATTTGGGTTGTCGATAGTTTCGATATGATCCCATGGGATTCTGAATAAGACTAGAATTTCTAATTTCTTTGTTGTTACAAATTTAAAAAAATTAAAATAAGCCTTCAGCTGATTTGAGAAATTGAAGCCCACAAGAAAGGTTGAATTTTTTTTTAGATTTAATCAATGTTGCACTAGTACGACCTTACACAGACGGCGACACGGTATGTCCTGGTATAATTTTGGAGTCTGATTAGTGTTCCGTGGGTGTCCGACACGACATGACACTTCATGCTTGTGTCAAATTTAAGCCATGAATTCCTTTGCAGTTGAAATAAAGGTGCAAACTTGCTTCCTGTTTCTGTCCGCTTCCGTTTCTTTGGATCTATGTGTTAAATTAGGGTTTCTGATGTATGGGTAATCACTGATCAATTATAAGTTATTCTCCACAAAGTGTGAATTAAATGGAAAAAATTGGGGATTTTGGAGGAGATAGAGGGAATGGACCTGGTTCCGCCATCTTCCTCGTCTGGATCGACTTACGCCGGAAGGGTCCGATGTTCTCTTCCGCCATGGCGGTCTGAGCGAGTCTTTGTTAGGTGAACTGTGAAGAAAGGGTATGCATCAGTCTTGGGGTTTAAGTTTGAAGTCCAGTGTTGGCGGGGGAGGAAGAAAAGACGAGGAAGACGAAGGAAGTAGTGTTTGTTTTTGCAAGTGACGAACATATTTTCAGAAATGTCATTTTCACAAATCAAAAATAAATCAATATTTACGAGGTATAAAAAAAAAAAAATCTCTTCTATTTTTAAATAGTTCAAATATTCTCAACTTTGCCAAAAAAAATTAATTTATCTTTTCATAACCCATTCGCTCGACCGCATTTCATAATTAAATTATATAGAAGTATATGAAATATTATTGATACTTCAAACTTAACTTATCTCTACCATTATAATGAGGCTAAAGTGAGCCATCTAAATCTTATATATATCATCCATCATTTATTTTATTAAGGATAAAAAAAACTTATTTTCTCTCCATTTGTCCGCACAAATATATATTTAAAAATAATTTTTAAAAAATTTAAAAATTTAATTTAAAATTTAATTTAATTATTGAAGATTTTAAATTGTTTAACAAATCTAAATTCAAATATATTTAAATATTTGAATTAATTTTAAGTATATCATAAAAGAATTACTTGAGGTGCAACCCACATAAATTTACTAGTGTTTTTAAAGACTCTTGAAAATATTCTATATGTATAAAATTTTAAATTTCAATATTACCTATCAATAATTCATGTGAAACAAATTTGATGGCATCATATAGTCATAAAACTAACTTTGTTTCTATAAGGTTTGAATCCAATGATATAATGGTAAACTTTTAAATTACATCAGATAAACGCTTATAAGTGACAAAAATAAACAGTATTTTTGAATCATTTGTAAGTGACTTTATTTATAAGTGGCTCCAGTTATAAGTGAAAAGATTGTTGATTTGAATTATTTGTCTTTGAGCACTGCAACACATTTTTTGTTATAAAGATTATGCACCGACTAATTTATTGGCAACTATAACTCTACCATGCTAGCATCCTACGCTTGTTCCTCACGATTTTCAATTAACTTATTTATTATATGTTTACTGTTTAGAGATGGGTGACTAGTCTCTTAGCCGCCTTCTCCCAGATAAGATGGCCAAACTCAACACAAATGGAAGTGTAAAAGGTGTTCATGAGTTAACTTCCATATGTGGCATATATAGCAAAAGTCGAAAGTTTTACAAGGTTAGTGGTTATTGGATTTATTCTACTACACTACAATCTAACGACGCATGCCTCATTGTGATTGGAGATCCGCATAGAAACGCATAGGTTTATATCAATATGGTCAAATTAAAAATAATTTGATATGCAAATCATAAAAATATAAAAGACTTATATAAAAAAATTTCCAAAAAAAAACTCTCTTTATCTGAAACAAATAACTCCAAACTTCTTTATATTGTAAAAAGGAAAGACCTTTTGGATCGACATGAAGGTCCAACTCTATTGCATTGCGAGAATCTATGTTGTATAATTGAAGCAGTTGACCTAATCGCTTCTCGGTACAACCCTCTTCTCGCTTATTACGAAACAAATGATTATTCTTTCAGTCAGAATAAGTCTCATGAACCCTATCTTTAGTAGGTTATTTTTGAGTCTTCCCTCTCAAGAACTAGTTCTCTCAAGAACTAGTACGTTATGTTCTCAAAAGCCGAAAAACAGCTAAACTATGCTTGTTGGAAGATTAGGTAAAAAGAAAATCTTTTTCTTATAGAACTAGACTTTGTTGATGCCATCATACCATTTTAGAGGCTAATATTAATAATACTCGTTTGTTGGATATGATTATTCAAGAATATAATTTAATGTTGGCTAAGTTTAAAAAAAAAATGGATTGTTTATCATTTTTTTAAGTACAAGTTACAACATCCCCAGTGAAAATACTTTATATCATATTTCAAATATCAAAACGTATAAATTATTATTTTTGAAGTGTGTTCCTTATATTGGCTCACAATGATACACTCAAAATAATACACCAAATCCACTCTAAATTAAGCTCACATTTTTTCTTTTTTTCTTTTCTTTTTGGTGGAGCCAGTTGGAATAAAATATTCACAAGCTAAAACTCACTTTAAAGGCTAATTATATGGACACATCAAAATATGATCATGGCTAGTCCGGATTATGGTTAGCCCAATTTTTTTATTTTTTACAAGGCTAGTCCAATTTTTTGATCTTGGCTGTCCCAAAATTTTTCTCCCCTCCCCAAACCCATTTTTTTTTCCCTTCATTTGCAAAATTCCTTCTCTCTCTTCCAAAACCCTCACCCCTCTCTTCTTCTTCCTCCTCTTCTCCTCCACCTCTCCTCAATCCCCAACATCTTCCTCTTCTCATCCACAACTCCTAAATTCCTAACATCTTCCACTTCTCCTCCACCATCCTCCTCTTTTGAAGAAATTAATTCAAGCACCCAAATTCTTTCTCAATTTATTTCCAAAACCCTAGAAATTAATTTGAAAAACTCAAGCATCAATTACATTGTTTATTTCAATTCTTTGTAGCCCATTTGAATGAATTAAACTACATACGGAGTGGAAAATTACCCATTTAAATTAAACACAAGTATGAACGAATGAGAAAACTCCGCGTCGACAAGGACTGCTCAATTTTCTGGCAGTCCTACAAACTGAATAGACTGCCAGAAAACTGGACAGTCCTAAGTCACAGCATGTGAAACTTAGGACTGCACATTCTTCTTGTAAGCCCCCTGAATTTTAGGGTTTATTTTAAATTTTCTAAATAAATTATTTTCGATAAATATTTTATTATAATTATTTTTTATCATTAAATGTACTTTTTTGTCACTTTGAATTCTGGAGCGTCAGGGATGCCAATCTCTGGAAACTCTCTTTATGAGCTTTGTAGTAGACAAGATTATCTTCGTTTTGATATATCATGTCCCACTTAAACTCGTTCCCTTGTGCTCTTTTTGTAACGCGCAACTTCGGATTAACTTAGACCAATTGATCGTTGAATAATTATTAATTAAATTTTCACTTTTATCTTTGATCATCGTATGCACGTTACCGTGACTTTTAATTTAGGAGCACAAGACTAGTCGTTTTCTCCAAACCAACTTCTCATGAATGATCTACTCGAGACACCCTACACTTATGACATTCGTGTGTCACGCCCCAGAACCAGAATACTGGAGAGCAGAGGCAGACATAGCCAGCTACGTATAACGGAATGGGATCCACACCGCTATACGGTCACAGCTGTCTAGATATGTGAGGGTTTCACTACAATCCATCAGCCTTTTAAGGTCATAGATAGCCTATTGCCTCAATCTCAACCAACTAATAATAGTTACAAGATATCAGACCACCAAATACACAATAGTAAGGCGTCACATACATTATATATTTGGAATGATCATGAAGCTAGTCGTTACAAAATGTGAGGACTAGCAAGAGTTCAGTCATACATGATCAACCCCCGGGGCTTGTCAATCATGTTACAGCCCGTAGGCAGACAGTAAGTAAGTACAATCGAGCTAACACTTGCTCGTTGGCTAAACGCCTCAAAAGAATAATTTACAATATTACAGTGGGAGAACAAAAGAAACCCACTCGATGCCCTGGTTACGCCTGGTGACCACCATCGGGCTGAAAAGCAGGAAGATCCTTTGGTGCTGCTCCGGTATCTGGCCATACAAAACCAGCTGGGTCAGACCCCAGAAAGAGCAAGTGCCACAAAGGAGGTTTCACTTAGGAACTAAAACCAACAAATCATTATCATTCAATATGTAAGAAAACAACAATAAGTAACACAGATTGAGGTTTGTGCACTACCAATGCACTTATCCCAATCAGAGAAAATAATTAAGTGAGGCATAACTGGAGAATCATGCTAAATAAAATATAGTTGGACAATATATGAAGAGAAAACAAAGGTACTATTCCGGAAGCCAGGTTACAATCCTTAAACCAAACAAGGACCGAGATTGTAACCCTTCGCCTGAACAGAACTTAGTCTCTGATCATTTATTGTTAAAGGTGCCAATCATTAAGGTGAAAATGAGAGAGTACAATGATAAAAGTGACAATGAAGAGTGCAATACACTAGAGTGACAATAGAGTACAATCGTTATAGTAACAATCTAGAGTGACAATTATTATAGTGACAATCTGGAGTGACAATCATTCAATCATTCTGGTACAATCTTGCAATCAATCACTTCTAGACAATACTATACTGGACTAGACTCCATCCATTCAATTACGGCCAGTCATTGCCTACGGCTTTCTACATTAACTAACTAGGGTTATCACAATCCTAGTTATTAATAAGATGCAATGAGATGCTCCAAGTAGTCACAGGCCCTGCAGCTATCCAGGTTATCCAGGCGAACATTATAGTGACAATTTAGAGAGTACAATACATTAGAGTGACAATAGAGTTCAATCATTTAAGTGACAATGGTGGGTGCCCCACATAACAGTGGGCTGAAAATGTGCCCTACTCGTCGGCAGGCTACAAGTCCAAACATTTGCGGCCGGGATAACGGGATCGCCTGTAACTGGGAAACATCTCTTCATGTCTAATGAATTATACTAGTCATTAACCTTAGTCCATTTCAGTAGGTACTCCTGACCGTGGTACTCAGGAGTCCCCTCCTAGACATGATACAAGATAGGACTGGATTATTTGTACAAGCACAATCGCCCACGGTGTCCAGGTTACTTATACAGGTCAGGTCATGTCAGGTAGCCGTCGTAACAGCTTATCAAGAAAATTATGTCAGGTTTACTTGTCAGGAGTGCGCCACGACGGGCCACTATCATGTCATGTTAGTCAGGTCAGGAGTGCACCACTACGGGTCACTGTCGTGTTATGCTAGTTCCTTGTCATACCATGTCATGTACAATAGTCATTCCAAACATATTGAGTAAAATCAAGTTCATGACAAAAGGCGTAAGGATATAAAATGAGCGTAAAAATATATAATAAAGGATTACAAGACATGGAAAATAATAATAAAATAATAGTGCACAGGGCTGTTGGAGAGCCATGCGGCTCAGAAAGGGTAAGACACATGCGGCCTAATTAGGAGAGCGCATGCGGCCAGGGTCACTGGGTCCCATGCGGCCAAGAAGTGATCTCATGCGGCTGGGGAGGGAGTCGGGTTCAATCGGCTAAGGATCCAAAGCTCATGCGGCTCACGGGGTAGGGGCACATGCGGCCAGCGGGGAACGGGTGCGCATGCGGCTGAAGGGGCAGGAACCTATGCGGCTGGGAGTGGGACTAGCTCCCATGCGGCAAACGAAAAAGGGAGGTTTTATGCGGCCAGGATGAATTGGACTCATGCGACCGAAAAAGGCAAGACACATGCGGTCAGCAGAAAGGATACTCATGCGGCTGGCGGGGATGCGTCCATGCGGCCGGTTGACCAATCAGGTACATGCGGCTGGGAAGGAGCAACCCATGCGGCTGCGGAGGAAAGGGTGCCATACGCGGCCACAGATAGACAGAGTCCATGCGGCTGCAGGGCAAGAGGTGCATGCGGCTAAGTGGGGAAAAGTCCATGCGGCCAAGAATGAGACTCAGCCTATGCGGCTACGAGTCTCATGCGGCTGGATCACTTGTCGCATGAATTGCCATGCGGTCAAGTCAAGACAAGAGTGCATGCGGTTGGGACTGACTTGCCGCATGAATGTTCATGCAGTCAAGTGCTACTATGCGGCTCGGGACTGTGCTTCTTCTCCAAATTTCCGAGAAGAAGTACACCATAAGCCATGGCTTCCAAGTTGCATAACTCTATCATCCGGAGCCCAAAGCCGAACTTCCATAGGTCAAAATGGAGTAGAACGAAATGCTCTACAACATAGAACCATCAAAACTTAAAAATAATAATGCTAAATAGATCAAAATCCAAGAATTTCAAAAAATAAAATAAACTTGAATCTACAAGAATCTAGCCATGAAAATAGAAAATGCCAAGTACTAAAGAGTGTTAGAATGCTGCAAGTAAGAGAATGGAACAATAAAATTCGGGTTCCTCCATGAAGCAAGATGCACTTGCCTAGACCCCTCTCTTCCTCTGGTAGGTGAGGAGTAAATGAGGAAGAAGAAGATGATTAATGAAGAGAGAGAAGGAGAAAGGGTAATAAATACTATGGGTGGTGGTAGGTAGGGGTTCACCCCTTGGTTCTTGATGAACCAAGGCAACCAAGCCTAGCCGAACCAAACCAACCCCAGGAATAAACTAAGCCAAAATAAACCAAGGTGAACCAAGTCAAGGCCAATAAACTCTCTCTCTCTAGTAATTTAAACCAAATGAATCATGAAATAAACCAAGCCTCACTAATCCAAAATAAACCAATGAACCATTAAAACCATTTAAACTATCAATGCCAATAAAACCAAGCCAGTACAAAATAAACCAAGATAACTAATCATGACTAAATAAAATATGGGTCCAAAACACGTATACGTACACTAAATACGTATCACGAATTTGGGACATTACATCGTGTCCCACTCAGACACACCATCTTGTGTTTCATTTGCTTCGCATAAATTTTCAGACACGAAACCCAATTTTAATTCGTCCCACGGAGTCACATTTATTTTCTGACTCGAATTGGGGACACCCTTTCGACCCAAACCTGTCAACCCAACATATGGACCTGGCCCACATGAAGCCTACTACCCACATGACACTTGTATCCCATTTAGTTTAGCCCACGCATGCTACTTATTTATCCATGTCCATAAATGACTAAATTAATCCATTTATTTTGCCAAACACGATTTTGACCCGACCCGGCTCAACCGAACCCAGACCCAAGCTCCATGTTGTCCTCTCATGACTACCCAAGCACCCACATACAATTTCTATCTTTTTCCCTATTTAAAATATCTTTCTTTTTCTATAAATATCTCTCTCTCTTTCTAATATATATATATATATATATATATATATATATATATATATATAATCAAATATCTTTTTCTCTCTCCTCCTTAAAACACCTACACACACAACTCTCTCTCTCTCTCTCCACCAGCACACACACTCCTCCCCTCTCTCTCAACCGACTTCTTTCTCTCTCCTCTCAAATATCTCTCTCTCTCTCTATTCTCACTCTCTCACTCTTTCTATATATAATATATATACACACACACACAAATACCCCTCTCTCTCATCACTCACACACACCCTCCCTAGCCGACAGCCAACTCCCCACCTCTCTATTCTCCTTCTTCTTCTTCACTTCTTCTCATTCTCCACTCCATCATCACTATCATCCTCACCATTAGCAAACACCACCACTCTCACCACCACCATCACTACTCACCACCACCCCTACACCATCTCCACCACCATCACCGATGTCACCACCGTCGGGCAGCCGCGCCACTACACCGCTCGCCGTACCCCCGCCTGGCTCGTCCCCGTGCTGCCATGCAGCCGCGGCCAGCTGCAACAACAGCAGCAGCTGCGACAACCGCAGCAGCAGCAGCGCGCCGCCGCCGTCGTGCGTCGTCGTGGTCGGCCACCGGCGGTCCCCGTTACCCCCTCGGCCGGGCGTACCTCCGACGAGCCACCCCGTGGCCACTGCGCTCTTCTCCGATGCGTGAAACACACGATTCGTGCGTTTGGCATGAGATCCCGTCGGTGCGCGCGAGTTTTGAAGTCAGAAGTTCGTTTCGAAGCAGCAACTTCGCGCACGTTTTTTGAGAAATCCGACCGTTGGATCGACGATTTCTTTGCTCTGTCTCAATCTCGGTATATAGCTCTTCACTCCCCTCAAGTTTTACCGTTAATTTTGTCGTTTGATACATCAAAATCGGCCACCAAGTTGACACTTTAAATTGTACTATTTTTGGACAGTTTTGTGGAGCCAACTTCGTCGGCTCGTAACTCCGTCGTCGCAGCTCCGTTAGGCGTGCCACCAGTTCCTGTGCGTAGCTGGTATAACCCTCTTCCTTTTCCTTAAGTTTTGTTTCATTGTGAGCACGTTTGGTTGGTCGAATTCGACGCCAAAGTTGGCCGTCCGAATTCTTAATTTTGTACTTGTAAAATTCTATTTTTGAACTCGGGACTCCGGATTCAATTTCCGACACCACCAGTAGACTCGTGGCGTCGTTCTAGCACAATTTCATATAAAGTTTGTTAGATTTGGAGGACGTGGGCCCTGGCACGTATTTCGGTGCAAAGCGGACCCCACAGTCCGAGTCAACGGGTCTCTTTGAGATCGGCTCATCGGAATCCAATTCCGGATATATCGTTGAGTTCGTATCGTCATTCTGGACTCGTTGACATATAATTTGTTGAGTTTTGAGGACATTGGCTCCGGCACGCTTTTCCGTGCAAACTGAATTCCAAATGTCCGGGTTAACGTGTCATTTTGAGATCGGCTTATCGAAATCCAATTCCGGATATACCGTTGAGTTCGTATCATCATTCTGGACTCGTTGACATATACTTTGTTAAATTTGGTGGACTTTGACTTCGACACGTATTTCCGTGCAAATCGGATACCAATATCCAGGTCAACGGACCATTTTGTGATCGGGTCATCGGAATTCCATTTTGGATATACCGTTGGGTTCGTATCATTATTATGGATTCGTGGACATATAGTTTGCTAGGTTTTGTAGACTTCTATCCTGACACATTTTTTGGTGCAAAGTGTGTCCAACGGCGGACATCATTTTGATCTGAAATTACCATTTTGCCCCTGTGTCCAAATTAGACTTATGGGTAGGCTATCCTAGCTAATTTGACCATTTTGGATACGTTGGTTATATTTGTTTTGTCATCCGACAACATCTGTAGATTGTTGCTTATGTATCATCCTTAATTTGTAATTAATTATTATTATTAGTATATGTCACGCCCCAGAACCAGAATACTGGAGAGCGGGGGCGAACATAGCCAGCTACGTATATTGAAATAGAATACATCTCAACTATACGGTCACGGCTGTCTAGATATGAGGGTTTACTACAAGCCAACGGTCTCTTAAGGTCAAGCCTACTGTCTCAATCTCAAGCAAATAATATAATTACACGATGTTTGACCACCAAATATACAATAAAAGGCATCCCAAATATTACATATCAGCTGATCATAAAGCTAGTCATACAAAATGCTAGGACTAGCAAGAGTTAAGTCATACATGATCAACCCTAGGATTTGTTAATCATGTTTACAGCCCGTATGCGGACAGTAAGTAAAAGTGCATCGAGCTAACAGGTGCTCGTCGGCTAAACGCCTCAAAAGAATAAATTTACAATAGAATGAGCGAAACAAAATAGAAAACCCACTCGTAGCCCGGGTTCCTTCTAGTCGCCACCATCGGGCTGGAGGTTCGGTAGATCCTCGGGTGCTGCTCCGAAATCTGGCCACACAAAACCAGCTGGGTCAAACCCCAGAAAGAGCAAGTGCCACAAAGGAGGCCACGAAATAAGAACAAAAGCCAGCATATCAGAACATAAGAAAAGAAATAGAAGAAAGTACAAGTAAATAAAGAGTGCAACAGGACAATAAACGACTAGTGACGTGGGACCATTCCGGGAGCCAGGTTACAACCCTTAAACCAGACAAGGACCGAGGTTGTAACCATTCGCCTGAACAGCACTCTGTCTCTACCCATTTATTGTTAGGGATAAGTAAAACAAGCATGTACAAGAGTAGCCAGGTACAGGGACTAGACAAGACTTAGACAAGGCTGGACTCCATCCATTCACAAGCGGCCAAGCAAGTACTACGGCTTACTACTTAACTAACTAGGGTTATCACAAGCCTTAATTACTAACAAGATGCAAGTGAGAAATTTTCCAGTCCCAAGCCCTGCAGACCATCCAGTTATCCTTCCGCGGGTTGAGAGTATGGTTGGGTACATCGCCCTGGAGACGATATACCCTTAGGTGACTTAGAGGGTGCAACACATGACAGTGCGCTGGAAATGTGCTCTACTCGTCGGTAAGCTACAAGTCCAATTAAGAGCGCCCAGATAACGAGATTGCCTGTGACTGGAAATTCTCTATGAACTATAGTTTGATCTAGTCATTAGCCTAATCCATATTCAGTATGAATCCCTGACCGTGGGAACCAGGGAGTCACGTCCTAGACATGATGCAAGACAAGACAAGTGGATTGCACAAGCAAGCAAGCAGGAACACCCACGGTGTCAAGTTGATTATACGAGTCAAGTTAGCTGTCGCAACAGCATCAAGTCAAGTCAAGTTACAAGTTACAAGTCAAGTCAAGTCAGGAGTGCGCCGCCACGGGCCACTATCAAGTTATCAAGATAAATCATGTCGGGGTACTTGTCAGGAGTGCGCCACGACGGGCCACTATCATGTCAGGTTGGTCATGTCAGGAGTGCACCACTACGGGTCACTATCGTGTTATGCTAGTTCCTTGTCATACCATGCCTTGTACAATAGTCATTCCAAACATATTAAGTAAAATCAAGTTCATGACAAAAGGCGTAAGGATATAAAATGGGCGTAAAATATCTAATAAAATATCAATATACAGGGCTATGGAAGAACCAAGTTTAAAGAAATAAAACCAAAACTCCAAGAGCTAATGGTTTGTGCAAGGGGTCAGGGGTTGGATTGCGTAGGGTGTCAGATGCGCAGGGTGCCAAGTGCACAGGGGCACAGGGCGCAGGGGCAGATGGCGCATGGGTCAAGTGCGCAGGAGTTAACTGCGCAGGGGTGGATTGCGCAGGAGCAGACTGCGCAGGAATGAACTGCGCAGGGATGGATTGCGCAGGAGCAGACTGCGCAGGAATGAACTGCGCAGGGGTGGATTGCGCAGGAGCAGACTGCGCAGGAGTGAACTGCACAGGGTAAAGTACGCAAGAATGGTTGGCGTATGGGGCTGAGCGCAGTTCACCATAGGGCAAGCTGCGCGGTCGGCACTGCGCTAAAGAGCGCAGGCCGAGAGGGGCTGCGTAGTCCAGCACTGCGCTAAAGAGCGCAGGCTGCAGGCTGCTACTCCAGGCCGAGAAGAACACCAAGAACACCAAGAATTCAAATTTTTATATCTTTGTCAAATCAAAGCCAAATCTAGTTTTTCAAAGTTCTAACTTGAGTAAAATTGAATTCTCTTCCACATGGAAGCATCAAAACCCACAAAAATCCAACCAAAATAGATCAAAACCATGTAAATCTAAAAATAGTTAAAACCTAGATCTAGAACAATGGAGACTTCAAATCACAAAATGTCAAGCACTAATGTTGATCACCATGGCCTAATCTAGCTAATGGACAAATAAAAAGTGGTTCTCATGTGGTGACAATGTGCACTTGCCTATGGGTGATGGTGTTGTGTAGAGGAAGGAAGAAGAAGGAGATGGAAAAGTAAATAAAAAATAAAGAGGAGAGAGAAAAGTTAGGTAGGATTTAATGGAGGTGGGTGTGTTGTGTTGAGGGTGGAGCATAGGCTAAGGTGTTCCAAATGCATGTTAAACCAAACCAAACCAAACCAAACCAATTCTCCTCCACAAAATAGACCAAGCCAGGTAAAACCCAATTACGAGAACCAAAATCTGCAAGTCAAGCCAATTACAAGTATATGCCAAAATTCGAGAAAATAAATACAGGTCTGAAATACATGCAAGCTTGACAAAATACGTATTCAGAATACGGATGTTACAACTCTACCCACCTTAAAAGAATTCCGTCCTCGGAATTTAATTAAGAGGCTAGAGAGACAAGGACAAGCTATATTAATCACATGCAAGCTATAACCAGGCAGGCAATCAGACAATCATACATGCAAGCAAGGGATGGAAAACATAAGGCATAAGGAAGACATTATACCTTACGAGTCAAACATGTAGGAATATCGCGATCGGATATCATCCTCACGCTCCCACGTTGACTCACCAAGAGAGTGATGACCCCAAGCAACACGGACTAAACTAATAGTCTTGTTCTTGAGTATCTTCTCTCTCCGGTCCAATATAGACACGGGCCTCTCCTCATACGAAAGGTTGGTACCAACAACCAATTCCGAATGGTCTAGGATATGGCTCGGGTCCGGGATATACCGTCGTAATTGGGACACATGGAATACATTATGCACCTCACTTAGTGACGGCGGAAGAGCAAGACGATAGGATACACCTCACTTGAATCTCGGTCCGAGGTGATACTGACGGGCACACCGTGAAGCCTGACAATCTGCCTGAGGTACATCTCTGCCAACTGAGCCATAGATTGACCAACTCTGAATGGGAGAAAATGAGCCACCTTCGTGAGCCTGTCAACTATAACCCAAATAGCATCTCGACCAGCTGGGGATCTAGGCAATCTAGTCACAAAATCCATGGTCACATGCTTCCACTTCCATTCTGGAATCGGCAAGGGCTGAAGAAGTCCAGCGGGCCTCTGATGTTCAGCCTTAACCTGCTGGCAAACCAAACACCGAGAGACAAACCGGGCTATCTCCCTCTTCATGCCATTCCACCAGAAGTGCTGACGGATATCACGGTACATCTTCGTGCCACCGGGATGATTAGAATACTGCGAACTGTGAGCTTCTTCCATGACTTCCTGTCTGATATCTCTACTGGGTACACAAAGACGAGAGCCGTGTCAAAGTATACCATCTTTATGAATGCACAACTCTGGCCTTCTTCTTGTCTCACACTCTGTTCTGAGCCGCTGAAGCTTGGAATCTGTAGATTACGTCGTCCGGATCCTCTCAACTATGCTGGACTGAACTTGTAGGCTGGCCATCAATGCCACGTTGGAAGGAATAACCACTTCAATTCCCATATTCTAAAAATCTGCCAATAACTCTGGTTGCGCCGTTAGGAAATAAACTCCGGCTCTCCGGCTCAACGCATCTACTACAACGTTGGCCTTCCCTGGATGATACTGCAAATCCACATCGTAGTCTACCAGCAGCTCGAGCCATCTTCTCTGCCGCATATTAAGGTCCTTCTGGGTGAAAACATACTTCAGGCTCTTGTGATCAGTAAATATCTCCACTCTATCTCCGTACAAGTAGTGTCTCCACAACTTAAGTGCAAATACTACTGCTGCTAGCTCCAAGTCGTGGGTCGGGTAACTCTTCTCATGGTCACGAAGTTGGCGTGATGCATAAGATATTACCTTCCCATGCTGCATCAAGACACATCCTAATCCTCTGCCTGAAGCGTCGCAATTAACTGTGAATCCTCCGATCCCATCTGGAAGTGTGAGAATGGGAGCCGTTATCAATCCTCGCTTCAACTTCTCAAATGATTCCTGACACTCTGCTGTCCAAGCAAACTGCACATCCTTGCGGGTCAACTGGGTCATCGGCGCTGTAATCCTAGCAAAATCTGAAATAAATCGTCGGTAGTAGCCGGCCAATCCAAGGAAGCTACGAACCTCTGCCACTGAGCTAGGTACTGGCCATGACTTGATAGCCACAATCTTCTGGGGATCCACTTCCACTCCTCCTCGAGTAATGATGTGACCTAAGTACGAAATACGATCGAGCCAGAACTCGTATTTACTGAACTTGGCGTACAACTGGTGCTCCCTAAGCGTCTGAAGGACGATCCTGAGATGCTGCTCATGCTCTGCTTCGCTCTTGCTGTAGACCAGGATATCATCTAGGAACACGATCACGAACTGATCCAAATAAGGCATAAAAATGCGATTCATGAGGTCCATAAATACTGCTGGCACATTGGTTGCTCCAAAGGGCATAACAAGGAACTCCCAATGCCCATACCTCGATCTAAATGCTGTCTTCGGGATATCCTGCTCTCTGACTCTGATCTAATGATAACCTGAGCGCAAATCAATCTTCGAGAACACTGAAGCCCCTCTGAGTTGATCAAACAAGTCATCTATCCTCGGGAGAGGGTATCTGTTCTTGATTGTCACTGACTTCAAGGTACGATAATCTATACATAACCTGGACGTACCATCCTTCTTTTTCACAAGAAGCATCGGGGCTCCCCAAGGTGATCCACTTGCACGAATGAATCCCTTGGTCCTGAGTTCTTCAATCATCTTGTATAAAATCTCCAACTCTGAAGGTGCTATTCTGTAAACTCTCTCTGATACTGGTGCTGTTCCGGGGATCAAGTCTATAGTGAACTCGATCTCCCGCTCTGGCGGCATCCCTGGAAGCTCTGTCACGACCCGTTACCCAAATTGTTGGGCCGGGCCGAGCCATGTCCAGCCTACGCTTAAGATAAAGCGCAGTAAGCTGTTCTAGAGACAACAGGATAAGATTAAAATGTGCTAACAGTTCTATAAGTAAAGAAGAATCATAAATGCTCCAAACACAAAAGTCATCGTATGTAGTAAAATATCCAAGTACAAGTAAACTGAAATGTAAAACTGGATACATGTCCAGTTACAAAATGATATAGTCTAATACATGTCTACTCTCAAAAGTCTAAGTAAACAAAAGACAACTAGGCGAGGTTCCTCGCAGGAACATCCTCGTAAAGCAGAGCCGGGTCCTCGGCAGTAACTCCATAATACGAATCACAGAGCAACTCCTCCTCAGTAAGGACACCTACAACGTTATCCTGTCAGGACGGGAGCAAGTACTAAATCTAGCAAACTAGCATATGAAACATAAAAATGAACATGAGAGGAATAACTGGAAAGCATGGCATCACATAGTCTATCATGGCAAGGACACATATGTCATAGAGACGGATGTATATGTAATGTTTAAAACTGTAGCAGGTACGTGATCGGTCAATAGGTGTACAATGTACTGAGGCACATGTAAATAAAATGTACTTCCATACAAGTGTAAAGGCGATATATGTACACACGTACAAATACAGCTTGGAGAGTAAGGCCTACGGCGCAGTATCATATAAAATGAAACTTTGTTCGGTACTGAAGAGGGGGATATGATCACGTACACTACTATCAGTTTCCCCATAACCCATATTCTAATCATGTGAGAGATACATCAAGACTGTTCTAAGCATGGTAGTAACTGAAAGTACAATATGTAGAGATCTAACTTGCTACCCCAAGGATCAGCATTTAACATGGTGGGGTTTGCAGTTCATTTATGTGACAATATGTAAAGTTCGTAGAAAGTACTTGCCTCTAGCAAAGTAAAACAAGCTGCGATAAATGTGCTATGGATGCCCGGTAACTCGTCACTGTAGAAGTAAATACAATAACTTAGTTTTACACTAAGCTAAAACACTAGGACACTAATTGGTGAAACACGACTTGTGATTGGGCACCTAGCCAAAATAATGACTTTGGCATAGGAGACCAATGTGGAGTGACACACTATGTTAACTAACTTTCTAGGGTCTTTACACTAGTGAGGGATGGGGTTCAACACGACTAAAACTCCAAATAACACAAAAAGCTACAAGTCGTAATTAATCAATAAATAAATCAAAAGATTATTGTGTTCTAACAATTTTTGAAGTAGACAAAAAGCCTAGTTTTTCTTAAAGTAAAGTACCAAGGTGATCCTTGTTAATCATAGAAATTTATTATAATTTTTCTGGAATTTATTAACCAGTACAAATATTTTATAAAAATCAGTTTTCCAAAGTATACAGAAAATGAGTTTTGGTTTCATATGCCAAACTAGTGGCAAAACAGTAAATTAAATACTACAAAAATTATACTAAATTAGCTAACTTAACATAGTATCTAAATACTATTTTTCCATAATTTTAGCAGTACTTTAAGTATTTTTAGAAAATCAAAAACAGCAATGCACACAATAATTAATTATCTGCGTATTTTGTCCATGTACATAATTTGAACCAAAGTTCAAATACAGGACCCAAGGCCATGAATCAAGTCCAATATGACTTGTACAGGTCTTGAATGTGTGAAAACACATTTGAGCCCAAATACCCATGCTAGACTTGGACACCAAATGGTTGCAGTAATTTAAATACAATAAAAATACAATTTGGTAATAGTCAAAATAAATATTATTATTTTAACAAGGTAAAGTTTTACATAGTAACTATAAAAGTATGAACATTATTTTATATAAATAATTCGTACTAAGCTAAGTGAAATACAAAAATAATATATATATATATACATAAATATAGAGATATTTATGCATATAAGAAAATACCCAACTATATATTATATATATATATATATATATATATATATATATATATATATATATATATATACACATAAGAAAAACTCAACTATATAATATATATATA
This sequence comes from Iris pallida, assembly GCA_029216955.1. Classification (NCBI taxonomy): domain Eukaryota; kingdom Viridiplantae; phylum Streptophyta; class Magnoliopsida; order Asparagales; family Iridaceae; genus Iris; species Iris pallida. The sequence goes on along the minus strand of JANAVB010019798.1, from coordinate 6,028,897 downwards.
TATACAAAAATAATGTATACATATACATATTATAGTATATATATATAGTAATATATATATACACAAGGAAATATATATACATAAATATATATGTATACATAATACATATATATATGTATATATACATAGAATAATAAAGTACAAGAGAATAGAGTATATATACATATATACATAAGAAAAACAGTAAGTATATATACAAAAATACAGTATATATAATTATATATATATACAAATATATGTATATACATATATATATATATAAATATACATAAATAACAAAAGAAAAGAAAAAGGAAAAAGAAAAGAAAAAGAAAAGGAAAGACAGCAGGGGGGGGCTCGAACTCGGCCCAGCGGGGGGTCGGGTTTGAGTTGGGTCGGGCTGGCCAGGGGGTCAGCCCGTGGCTTGTGTTAGGATTAGAGTTTAGGTTAGTTTTATTTAGTTTAGAATGGTTTATACATAAAAAAAAATAATAATCCTGTGTCCCGACAGTTAGGGACACAGGAGTCCATGTGTCGGGCTGATTTATGACACGCACGGCACGTGTTTGCCGTGTCCGCACTTATCATTAGGGTTGTCGTGTGTAGGCGAGTCCTGTGCATGAGAACGAGACACAACAGGACACGGGGGGGTAGATGACACGTACGTGTCCAGGTCGGGGCTGCTGTCGGGGGGGCGACTGGGCGGAGGAGCGGTCGGGGCGGTGGCGCTCGGGTGGCGCTGGGCGCGGCTCAGCGCGGCGAACACGTCGGTGGCGGTTGGGGGCGGTGGCGACTGTTGTGGAGGCTGGACGAGGAGCTCGTCGGAGCTAGGGTTACGGCGAGGTTAATTTGGGGAAGACGGGGGCTACGGTGGTCGGGGTTAGGTCGTAACGGTGGTGGTTGGTCGAAGGAGGGGAGGGGGTCCTTTTATAGGGGAGCCAAGGCGGTGGGTGGCCGGATTAGGGTTAGGGTTTCGGTTTAGGGTCGCCAGAAAATTAGGGGGAAGGCGGTGATCGGGCTGGAGAGAGAGGGTAGTTTACATTTAGGTCCCTAGGGTTTAGGAAATTAGGGTTAGGTCCTTACTTAGGATAATTTGCAAATAAAATTTGCAAATCGATATTTACAAAGATTTAAATATTGCAAAAACTATTTAAAACATTTGAAGCAATTGCAAATCTATATTAGAACAATTCTAAAATTTACAAAATGATATTAAAATAATTTAGAAAATTACATATAGATATTTTTGTATTTTAAAACTCATTTAAAATTATTTAAAAATTCTAGAAAAATTCCTAAAAATTCCTAATAATTATTTAAGGCTATAAATGACATTAAAATCTAATTAACACTAATAAAAAATGAATTTGAAAATCAGGGGCTTACAAGTCTTCCCTCCTTGAAAAATTTCGTCCTCGAAATTCACAAGGATTGAAGACCCGACAATATTCTAACATAGCAAGTATTGCAATCAAATGACTAAGGCTACGATCAAAACTAACCTCCCGAAACCTGTTCCGGCTCCGGCTCAAGGACTAGGCTATAAGTCTTCCCCTGGGGTCCCTTGGCTACTGGGCAGTCCCGAATCTGATGGATGGCAGACCCACAAGCTAAACACTGCCCTAACCTCTTCCTACAGACGACGAATTCATGCCCTAGTCTTCCGCAGAAAGAACATATAGCTCCCTTCTGCTGCTGCTGTTGATGTCGGGGTCCCGAGGCTCTAACTGGCGGGGTCTGATGATGTGGTGTAGGGGGACGGTAAGTCTGCTGGGGCGGCGTCGGCGCTCTCTGCTGGAAAGCCTGACGCTTGGACGGTCCCTCATGATGTACAGAAGTCGGCCTCTTGCTAGACAGAAGACGCTCCTCGATGCTCCGGGCCAACTCTAGGCTCTGGTAGTAGTCAGTCGTACCGTTCGCCATTATAAGAATGCCGATGTCTGGAACTAGACCATGGCAAAACCTACGGGTCA
>JANAVB010019798.1:5896945-6021945 GCA_029216955.1 Iris pallida | reverse complement strand
CCTGGGCCTGAGGCAATAATGGCCTCGGGTACTGCTGCTGCTGCATGGGTGCTGGTCTGTCATGACCCGCTACCCAAATTGTTAGGCCAGGCCGAGTCATGCCCAGCCTACGTTGAGATAAAACGTAGTAAGCTGTTCTAAAGACAACAGGATAAGACTAAATGTGCTAACAGTTCTATAAGTGAAGAAGAATCATAAATGCTCCAAACACAAAAGTCGTCGTATACAGTAAAATGTCCAAGTACAAGTGAACTGTAAAGTAAAACTGGATACATGTCCAGTTACAAAAGATATAGTCTAATACATGTCTACTCTCAAAAGTCTAAGTAAACAAAAGATAACTAGGCGAGGTTCCCCGCAGGAACATCCTCGTAAAGCAGAGCCGGGTCCTCGGCAGTATCTCCATAGTATGTGTCACAGAGTAACTCCTCCTCAGTAAGGATACCTACAACGTTATCCTGTCAGGACGGGAGCAAGTACTAAATCTAACAAACATATAATACTGATCATGTGATGAAAAGGAAATGACATATCATGTTGGTTCAGTTTTAGGTATGTTTTAGCATGGCGATAAATATATATTTAAAGTTTAAAACTGTAGTAGGTGAGTGATCAGTCAATAGGTAATCAGGATGTACAGCGGTACATATCAATTTTTTGATGTGCACATACGTACACATAACGGCATCGGTGTATATCCATACACAAATGCGGGACCAGACATACGACACAGATACATATAGAATGTAACGGTGCTCGGTAAATACATACGGAGAAGGGGGTCATGATCACGTACACTACTAGCAGTTTTCCCTTAACCCGTTATTTAAACATGTGAGAGAGATTATGAGATACGGTATAAACATGGTAGAGACTGAAAGTAATACAACATGTAAAGTTCTAACTTGCTACCCCAAGGATCAGCATTTAACATGGTTGGTGATTCACAGTTTTATGGTTTATAGCAGTATGTAAAGTTCGTAGAAAGTACTTGTCTCTAACAAAGCAAAACAAAACAAGCTGCGATAACAATGCTATGGATGTCTGGTAGCTCGTCACTGTAGAAGTAAATACAACAACTTAGTTTTACACTAAGCTAAAATACTAGGATACTAATTGGTGAAACACGACTTGTGATTGGACACCTAGCCAAAATGATGACTTTGGCATAGGAGACCAATGTGGGGTGACACACTATGTTAACTAACTTTCTAGGGTCTTTACACTAGTGAGGGATGGGGTTCAACACGACTAAAACTCCAAATAACACAAAAAGCTACAAGTCGTAATTAATCAATAAATAAATTAAAAGATCATTGGGTTCTAATAATTTTTGAAGTAGACAAAAAGCCTAGTTTTTCTTAAAGTAAAGTACCAAGGTGATCCTTGTTAATCATAGAAATTTATTATAATTTTTCTGGAATTTATTTACCAGTACAAATATTTTATAAAAATCAGTTTTCCTAAGTATACAGAAAATGAGTTTTGGTTTCATATGCCATACTAGGGGCAAAACAGTAAATTAAATACTACAAAAATTATACTAAATTAGCCAACTTAACATAGTATCTAAATACTATTTTTCCATAATTTTTAGCAGTACTTTAAGTATTTTTAGAAAATCAAAAACAGCATTGCACACAATAATTAATTATCTGCGTATTTTGTCCATGTATATAATTTGAACCAAAGTTCAAATACAGGACCCAAGGTCATGAATCAAGTCCAATATGACTTGTACAGGTCTTGAATGTGTGAAAACACATTTGAGCCCAAATATCCATGCTAGGCTTGGACACCAAATGGTTGCAGTAATTTAAATATACAGAAAATACTAAGGGGTAGAAATGCAAAATAAATATTAATATTTTAATAAGGTAAAGTTATGCATAGTAACTATAAAATTATGAATATTATCTTATAAAGATAATTTACACTAAGCTAAGTAAAATAATATATATATACATAAATATAGGGATATTTACATAATGGATATATATATGTAAAAATTACATATATATATATATATATATATATATATATATATATATATATATATATATATATATATATATATATATATATATATATATATATATATATATATATATCTATATATATATATATATAAATGTAAGAAAATACTCAACTATATAATATATATATATATATATATATATATATATATATACAAAAATAATGTATACATATACATATAATAGTATATATATAATATATATACACGAGGAAATATATATATACATAAATATATATGTATACATAATACATATATATATATATATATATATATATATATATATATATATATATATATATATATATATATATATATATATATAACAGCAAATATATATACCTAAATATAGTATATATATTAATACATATATATATACAAATATATGTATATACATATATATATAAATAGATATATATATAATAGAAAAAGAAAAAGGAAAAAGGAAAAGAAAAAGAAAAGGAAAAAGAAAACAGCAGTGGCAGGGCTCAAACCCGAGCCAACAGAGCGGGGGGGAGGGGGGGGCTTTAGGCTAGGTCGGGCTGGCCAGGGGTCAGCCCGCTGCTCGTATTAAGGGTTAGGGTTTTGATTCTTTTATTTAGTTTAGGTTAGTATTTATACTACTAAAAAAATATAAATCTGTCCTGTGTCCAGACAGTTAAGGACACAGGATTTCTCGTGTCCGTGCTATGCACGACACGCACGAACACTGATTCATGTGTCCAACTACTGGACGAGCATCCCCGTGTCCTGGAGAGTCTCTCATGTGAAATCGAGACACAGCCGACACGAAACCGACTGGTACGTACGTGTCCGACTTCTTAAAGAAGTCTCGGAGGCGGAGGCGGCGGCTAGGGGCGTCGGGACGGTGGCGGAGCGGTGGCGATCGACGCGTCTCGACGTGGCGAAGCGGATGGCGGTGGTGGCGATCGTCGACGACGAGTGGTGACGCGGTGGTGGTATGTCGCCGGAGCTAGGGCTTCGGCTAGGGGTTTTCGGGAAAAAGTAGGGCGGTGGTTGGTCGTGGGGGTGTTTAGGTCTAGGGTTTTGGTCTGGGGGTCGATGGGAGTTTTTGTAGGGGGAGTTAAGGCGGTCGGGGGCAGTCGTCGGGGGTCGGTGAGAGTCAGAGGAGAGAGAGTGAGTTCGGTCGGGGGGGTTAGGGTAGATTTGCACTAGGACCCCTTTAGTTTAGGAAATTGCATAAAGGCTTTTAACAGTATAAAATACAAAATAATATTTGCATTCCTCAATTAAAAAACAAATTCCTAATTACAAACTGATATAAAAATAATTTGAATAATTACAAAACAGTATTAAAATAATTCTAATAATTGTAAATTGATATTAAAATATTTTAGAAAATTACAAATCAATATTTTTGTATTTTAAAACTCATTTAAAATCATTTAAAAATTCTAGAAAAATTCCTAAAAATTCCTAATAATTATTTAAGGCTATAAATGACTTTAAAATTTAATTAACACAAATAAAAATGAATTTGAAAATCAGGGGCTTACAAGTCTTCCCTCCTTGAAAAATTTCGTTCTCGAAATTCACAAGGATTGAAGACCCGACAATATTCTAACATAGTAAGTAATACAATCAAATGACTAAGGCTACGATCAAAACTAACCTCTAAGGTATCAAGCGGGAACGGGTGGTTCCCTCGCAGCGGTTGGATCGAACAAGTAAGGGTATCTCTCCCTCATGTCCGACTCCCTCTCCCAAGTAGATTCACCTGGGGAGTGACGGCTCCAAGCTACTCGCACTAGGGGTATAACCTTGTTCCTCAGCCTCTTCTCTCTCCGGTCTAATATCTCCACTGGCTGCTCAAAAACTGTAAGGCTCGGTCCGACCTCCAACTCTGAATGATCTAGCACATGACTGGGGTCTGGAATATATCTCCTCAGCTGAGATACGTGAAAGATGTCGTGAACTCCTGCTAGGTTGGGTGGAAGTGCAACCCTGTAAGCTACCTCTCCGATCCTGCCAAGTACCTCGAACGGCCCGATGTATCTGGGGCTCAGCTTCCCTCCTCGTCCGAACCGGATCGTCCCTCTAGTAGGTGATATCTTCACTAGCACCATATCACCGTCTGCGAACTCCATCGGTCTGCGACTAGCATCAGCCCAGTATTTCTGCCTATCCTGAGCTACTCTGAGCCTGTCTCTGATCATCCCGACTTTCTCTGCTGCATCCGTGATCATCTCTGGCCCAAGCATAACTCTGTCTCCGACATCATCCCAAAAGAGCGGTGTGCGGCATCGTCGTCCATATAGCGCCTCGAAAGGAGACATACCAATACTGGCCTGGTAGCTGTTGTTGTATGAAAACTCTACCAAGTGCAGATGGCTCTCCCATGATCCTCCGAAGTCCAGCACGCAGGTCCTCAGCATATCCTCCAGTGTCTGTATCATCCTCTCGGACTGCCCATCTGTCTGCGGGTGGTACGCCGTACTGAACTTGAGCCTACTGCCCAACTCCTCCTGCAAGCTCCTCCAGTAGTGGAATGTAAATCTGCTGTCTCTGTCTGACACGATGCTCACCGGCACTCCGTGTAGGCGAACTATCTGCTGCATGTATAGCTCCGCCAACTTCTCGGTGGAAAGCCCCACCTTGAAGGGTATGAAGTGCGCACACTTCGTCAGCCTGTCTACGATGACCCAGATGGCATCCTTCCCTCCTTGGAAACGAGGAAGCCCTGAAACGAAGTCTATCGTAATATGTTCCCACTTCCACTCAGGAATGGGTAACGGCTGCAACAAACCAGCTGGCCTCTGGTGCTCCGCCTTAACCTGCTGGCAAACTAGGCATCTCGAGATGAAACGTGATACATCCCTCTTCATCCCGTGCCACCAAAGATGTTCCCGCAAGTCACGGTACATCTTGTTAGCACCAGGGTGAATAGAATATCTCGATCGGTGCGTCTCCTGCAAGACTGCCTCTACCAGCTCTCCCTTCGGCACGCACAATCGGCTGCCATGCCTTAGGGATCCATCCTCTGCTATAGTGAAGTCATCCAGCAATCCAGCTAATGCCTGGGGTCGAAGTCTGCGAAGGCTCTCATCTGTAGACTGTGCCTCCCGGATCTGCTCCATCAAACCTGACTGAATGTCAAGCGCCATCATCTGTATCACTGATCCTGGCCGAACTAGCTCGATACCGAGCTTCTCCAGATCCTCTCGCAAATGCCGATCAATCATCAGGTACCATGCCATCGGATGCCTGCTCAGCGCATTCGCCACCACATTTGCCTTCCCGGGGTGATACTGTAAATCGATGTCGAAGTCCTTCATCAACTCCAACCATCGTCTTTGCCTCATGTTCAGCTCTTTCTGCGTGAACACATACTTCAAGCTTTTGTGGTCAGTAAAGATTTCCACACGCTCTCCGTATAAGTAATGTTTCCATAACTTGAGTGCAAAGATCACCGCAGCTAACTCGAGGTCATGGGTAGGATAATTCCTCTCATGAGTCCGCAACTGCCTAGATGCATAAGCAATTACTTTCCCATGCTGCTGTAGAACACATCCTAGCCCTTTCCCAGAAGCATCACTGTAAATGGTGAAACCTCCAGAACCTGAAGGTAAAGTCAGAACTGGAGCGGTCGTCAGCCTCCTCTTCAGCTCCTCAAATGCTGCCTGGCAGTCCTTTGACCAGATGTACTCGACGTCCTTCCGTGTCAGCTTCGTCATGGGTTCAGCTATCCTAGCAAAGTCCTGGATGAACTTTCTATAATAGCCTGCTAAACCCAGAAAACTCCTGATCTCTGAAACTGACGTCGGAGCCTTCCACGTCTCAACTGCAGCAATCTTCCTGGGATCCACCGAGATTCCATCTCCAGTGACTACATGGCCGAGAAACTCCACTCGGTCTAAAAATAACTCACACTTCGACAATTTGGCAAACAATCTCTCCTGCCTCAGAATCCCCAAAACTATCCGCAAGTGCTCTGCATGCTCCTCCGGCGGTCTTCGAGTATATCAGGATGTCGTCGATAAACACCACGACAAACTTATCCAGATACTGGTGAAATGTCTTATTCATCAAGTTCATAAAGACAGCTGGCACATTTGTGAGACCAAATGGCATCACCAGAAACTCGTACTGCCCGTACTTCGTGTTGAACGCCGTCTTCTGGATGTCTGCTGGCCTAACCTTCACCTGGTGGTACCCGGATCTCAAGTCTATCCTGAAAAACACCTTCGCCCCGCTCAACTGGTCGAACAAATCATCTATCCTGGGCAGAGGATATTTGTTCTTGATGGTGATGGCATTCAAGGCCCGGTAATCAATACACAACCGGACTGTACCATCCTTCTTAGGCACAAAGAGCACTGGCGCTCCCCATGGAGAAGCACTGGATCGAATGAAACCCTTTTTCAACAGGTCATCAATCTGCTCTTTCATCTCTATGGCCTCCTTAGGATTCACTCTATAGCAAGCCCGGGATACTGGTGATGAACCCGGCACTAAATCTATAGTGAACTCCACATCTCTGTCAGGCAGAAGTCCTAGAAGATCCTCTGGGAATACATCCATAAACTCCCTAATGATAGGGTGTGGCGGTGCTGCGTCCCCGACTGTCGCACAACAGTTCGGCTCTAGGCTGATCTCCGGCCCTGTCCTCCTGACACTGAATGGTGCTGTGCCTGGAGGACTGAACAAAATACTACCCTCATGGCAATCTATAGATGCATGGGCATAGCTAAGCCAGTCCATCCCCAATATGATATCATAACCGGGGAGTGGCATCACAAAGAATCGTCCCTCGAACTCTCTTCCGGCTATCATAATAGAGCATCTATAGCTAGCTCTAATAGGCACTGGTCCTCCTCCCGTCATTACTCTACTAATCTCCGCAGTAGGTGTAGATACTAAATGATGTTCTTGCATAAACTCTAATGATAGGAAGCTATGAGATGCACCAGAATCAAACAAACATAGAGCTAGAAAAGTATGCAAATAAACATGACCTGTAATGACGTCAGCTAAGTAATCCGGCTCCGAAACCTGCTCCGGCTTCGGCTCAATGGCTAGATTATAAACCCTCCCCTGGGGTCCCTTCTGCTGCTGCAGATGCTGCCCGAACCTCTGCTGCTGAGTCGGGAGCGGTCCTCTAGTCTTTGCTACTGGGCACTCTCGAAGCTGATGGGTGGCAGACCCACAAGCCAAACACTGCCCCAACTTCTTCCTGCAGATGGAAGCGTCGTGGCCTACCCTCTTGCAGAAAGCACAAATACCTCCCTTCGGCTGCTGTCGGGGTCCCGAGGCTCTAACTGGCGGGGTCTGATGATGTGATATAGGGGGACGGTAAGTCTGCTGGGGTGGCGTCGGTGCTCTCTGCTGGAAAGCCTGATGCTTGGACGGTCCCTCATGATGTACAGAAGTCGGCCTCTTGCATGACAGAAGACGCTCCTCGATGCTCCGAGCTAACTCTAGGCTCTGGTAGTAGTCAGTCGTACCGTTTGCCACTATAAGAATGCCAATGTCTGGAACTAGACCATGGCAAAACCTACGGGTCATCTCCTCTGGATCAGCAACCAGACTAGGAGCAAAACGGCTCAGGCGACTAAACTCTGCCGCATACTCGTCAACAGAACGGTTCCCCTGCTGGATGTTCTGGAATCGTAGCCCCATGGCTACTCTAGCAGTAGTCGAGAAGAATTTTTTCTTAAACTGGGTCTTGAACTGGTCCCAGGTAGCTCTACCTCTCGCGAACAACGGCTCATTCCGGAACCAGACTCCTGCTAAGTCTATCAACAGAAATCCTGCTGCCTCGACCTGGAGGTCATCCGGCATCCTAACTCCCAGAAGCTTCCTCTCTACCGAATCTAGCCAATCATCAGCTACTACTATGCCCTCGGTCCCTGAGAACTCCTTGGGATTCAGACCCATGAAGTCCTTGATCGTCCCCGCTCTCTGCCGTGGCTCTACATGTGGTGGGACCACGGGACGTCCCTCAGAACGCTCCATGCTCTGGCGGAGTAGGGTAGTCTGCTCCTGATGGGTTGTTAGGAACCCCTGGATCAGTGTGAGCAGCTGGGTCCCGTCGAGTGTGACGGAAGCCTGGGTGGGTATAGTGATAGGGGGTGGTGGAGGTATCGGGTCCTGCCGGGCCTGGGATGTGGAAGGTGGTATCTGGGTCTGTGGATCTGTGGAGTGGGGGAATGTGGTAGGTGGAGGTGTATCAGTCAACTGGTCAGCTGACTGGATATGGAGGGCCCCATTCTCGGGGGTAACATACTGGGATGAACGAGTAAGCACCATCTAAATTACACATAAAAAGACTTATAAGGACTTGTTTAAAGTAAGCAATCATATGCAAGAAAATCTAATTATAATAGCAAACATGTGATGTATTTCCTATGTTGCAATCCTAGCATTCCTCTAAGTGTTCTAAGCGTCTTTCCTAATGTTGTCTAATTACCTTAAGTTCCTAATTGCAGGCATGCTTGGTACAATAACGTAACCAAACAGTTTAGTCAGGACCTGCATGGGCCACCACTAAAAACATTTCACGACCCGCTACCCAAATTGTTGGGCCAGGCCGAGTCATGCCCAGCCTACGTTGAGATAAAACGTAGTAAGCTGTTCTAAAGACAACAGGATAAGACTAAATGTGCTAACAGTTCTATAAGTGAAGAAGAATCATAAATGCTCCAAACACAAAAGTCGTCGTATACAGTAAAATGTCCAAGTACAAGTGAACTGTAAAGTAAAACTGGATACATGTCCAGTTACAAAAAGATATAGTCTAATACATGTCTACTCTCAAAAGTCTAAGTAAACAAAAGACAACTAGGCGAGGTTCCCCGCAGGAACATCCTCGTAAAGCAGAGCCGGGTCCTCGGCAGTATCTCCATAGTATGTGTCACAGAGTAACTCCTCCTCAGTAAGGATACCTACAACGTTATCCTGTCAGGACGGGAGCAAGTACTAAATCTAACAAACATATAATACTGATCATGTGATGAAAAGGAAATGACATATCATGTTGGTTCAGTTTTAGGTATGTTTTAGCATGGTGATAAATATATATTTTAAAGTTTAAAACTGTAGTAGGTGAGTGATCAGTCAATAGGTAATCAGGATGTACAGCGGTATATATCAATTTTCTGATGTGCACATACGTACACATAACGGCATCGGTGTATATCCATACACAAACGCGGGACCAGACATACGACACAGATATATATAGAATGTAACGGTGCTCGGTAAATACATACGGAGAAGGGGGTCATGATCACGTACACTACTAGCAGTTTTCCCTTAACCCGTTATTTAAGCATGTGAGAGAGATTATGAGATACGGTATAAACATGGTAGAGACTGAAAGTAATACAACATGTAAAGTTCTAACTTGCTACCCTAAGGATCAGCATTTAACATGGTTGGTGATTCACAGTTTTATGGTTTATAGCAGTATGTAAAGTTCGTAGAAAGTACTTGTCTCTAGCAAAGCAAAACAAAACAAGCTGCGATAACAATGCTATGGATGTCTGGTAGCTCGTCACTGTAGAAGTAAATACAACAACTTAGTTTTACACTAAGCTAAAACACTAGGACACTAATTGGTGAAACACGACTTGTGATTGGGCACCTAGCCAAAATGATGACTTTAGCATAGGAGACCAATGTGGGGTGACACACTATGTTAACTAACTTTCTAGGGTCTTTACACTAGTGAGGGATGGGGTTCAACACGACTAAAACTCCAAATAACACAAAAAGCTACAAGTCGTAATTAATCAATAAATAAATCAAAAGATCATTGGGTTCTAATAATTTTTGAAGTAGACAAAAAGCCTAGTTTTTCTTAAAGTAAAGTACCAAGGTGATCCTTGTTAATCATAGAAATTTATTATAATTTTTCTGGAATTTATTTACCAGTACAAATATTTTATAAAAATCAGTTTTTCTAAGTATACAGAAAATGAGTTTTGGTTTCATATGCCATACTAAGGGCAAAACAGTAAATTAAATACTACAAAAATTATACTAAATTAGCCAACTTAACATAGTATCTAAATACTATTTTTCCATAATTTTTAGCAGTACTTTAAGTATTTTTAGAAAATCAAAAATAGCATTGCACACAATAATTAATTATCTGCGTATTTTGTCCATGTATATAATTTGAACCAAAGTTCAAATACAGGACCCAAGGCCATGAATCAAGTCCAATATGACTTGTACAGGTCTTGAATGTGTAAAAACACATTTGAGCCCAAATACCCATGCTAGGCTTGGACACCAAATGGTTGCAGTAATTTAAATATACAGAAAATACTAAGGGGTAGAAATGCAAAATAAATATTAATATTTTAATAAGGTAAAGTTATGCATAGTAACTATAAAAGTATGAATATTATCTTATAAAGATAATTTACACTAAGCTAAGTAAAATAATATATATATACATAAATATAGGGATATTTACATAATGGATATATATATGTAAAAATTACATATATATATATATATATATATATATATATATATATATATATATATATATATATATATATATATATATATATATATATATATATATATAAAATATATATATATATATATATATATTTTTTTTTTTTACATATATATATATATATATATATATATATATATATATATATATATATATATATATATATATATATATATATATATATATATGTAAGAAAATACTCAACTATATAATATATATATATATATATATATATTTATATATATATATATATATATATATACAAAAATAATGTATACATATACATATAATAGTATATATATAATATATATACACGAGGAAATATATATATACATAAATATATATGTATACATAATACATACATATATATATATATATATATATATATATATATATATACTTCATTATTTTATGTATGTATATATATATATATATATACATACATAAAATAATGAAGTATATATATATATATATATATATATATATATATATATATATATAACAGCAAATATATATACCTAAATATAGTATATATATTAATACATATATATATATACAAATATATGTATATACATATATATATAAATAGATATATATATATATATATAATAGAAAAAGAAAAAGGAAAAAGGAAAAGAAAAAGAAAAGGAAAAAAGAAAACAACAGTGGCAGGGCTCGAACCCGAGCCAACAGAGCGGGGGGGGGGGGGGGGGGGGGCTTTAAGCTAGGTCGGGCTGGCCAGGGGGTCAGCCCGCTGCTCGTGTTAAGGGTTAGGGTTTTGATTCTTTTATTTAGTTTAGGTTAGTATTTATACTACTAAAAAAAATATAAATCTGTCCTGTGTCCAGACAGTTAAGGACACAGGATTTCTCGTGTCCATGCTATGCACGACACGCACGAACACTGATTCATGTGTCCAACTACTGGACGAGCATCCCCGTGTCCTGGCGAGTATCTCATGTGAAATCGAGACACAGCCGACACGAAAACAGACTGGTACGTACGTGTCCGACTTCTTAAAGAAGTCTCGAAGGCGGAGGCGGCGGCTAGGGGCGTCGGGACGGTGGCGGAGCGGTGGCGATCGACGCGTCTCGGCGTGGCGAAGCGGATGGCGGTGGTGGCGATCGTCGACGACGAGTGGTGAGGCGGTGGTGGTATGTCGCCGGAGCTAGGGCTTCGGCTAGGGTTTTCGGGGAAGAGTAGGGCGGTGGTTGGTCGTGGGGGTGTTTAGGTCTAGGGTTTTGGTCTGGGGGTCGATGGGGGATTTTATAGGGGGAGTTAAGGCGGTCGGGGCAGTCGTCGGGGGTCGGTGAGAGTCAGAGGAGAGAGAGTGAGTTCGGTCGGGGGGGGGTTAGGGTAGATTTGCACTAAGGCCCCTTTAGTTTAGGAAATTGCATAAAGGCTTTTAACAGTATAAAATACAAAATAATATTTGCATTCCTCAATTAAAAACAAATTCCTAATTACAAACTGATATAAAAATAATTTGAATAATTACAAAACAGTATTAAAACAATTCTAATAATTGCAAATTGATATTAAAATATTTTAGAAAATTACAAATCAATATTTTTGTATTTTAAAAACTCATTTAAAAATTCTAGAAAAATTCCTAAAAATTCCTAATAATTATTTAAGGCTATAAATGACATTAAAATTTAATTAACACAAATAAAAAATAAATTTGAAAATCAGGGGCTTACATGGTCCCCTAACCGATGGACTGGTTAGATTGGAAGAGGATGAACTACCCCTATTCGGGCAGGCTCCTATTTTGTGATCTGCCGCTCCACAAGCTAGGCACAATTCTTGTGCCCTACGACAATCTGCCACTACATGGCCTGGCTTCCCGCAATGTGAACATCCCATTGCGGAAGTCTGCTTCTGCTTCTGCTGCTGCGGGTACGTCGGGGTCGAATGCTGAACCGACGTTACTGAGGCCGCCCGCCTCGGAGTTCCAATGGTCAAACTTCTAGCTGCTGGGGCTGGAGCTGGAGCTGATGATTGGTGCATCTGACTGTGGGACCGCTTCCTACCTCCGGTCCTATCCACGATCCGCTGGGAGGTGTACTCATGCCTCCTAGCCGCTCTCAATACTGCATCGAACGTCTGGTGCTCGAACTGCTCAACCACCAACAAGATCTCCAAATGAAGTCCCTGCTGGAACCGCTGGGCCCTATCAAACTCGATCGCCACCAAGGTGGGGGCAAACCTACTGAGTCTAGAAAACTCAGATGCATAACTGTCAACTGTTCTGCCTCCTTGCTTCAAGTTGGTAAATCTAGTCTGCAGGTCGTACCGAGCCACAGCATCGAAATACTTCGTCTGGAATCTCTCTCTAAACACTGCCCAAGCAATGGGTGCCACTAATCCCATGGCTTGCGCTGCCCACCAACTGCGAGCTAAGTCCAACAACTGCAGGCGTACCACCGCCACCTTCTCATTCTCAGGTGTCCTAGCCGCTTCCAGAACCACCTCGGTATCCTGAAGCCAAACGTCCGCGGCAATCGCATCTTCGCTGCCGTCGAAGAATGGAGGGTTCAAGCGCTTGAAACTGTTGGCCGTGCTGTTCCCTGGATGACCGCCTCTGGTCAAAGCATCTGCCATAGTCTGGTGCAAGGCGTCTCCTCTGCGATCTTGGGAAGCTATCAAGGTCCTGATGAGACCTACCAAGGTGCCATCATCCGGCTCGGCAGGCTGAACGGGCTGAACTGGGGCTCTCCTCCAGTAGGCACAACTCTGGAGGCTACTCCGGAGTGCTGGGCTTGATCTTCTGGTTGCTGGTCCACATGAAGTGCTCCACCTTGCTGATCGGCAGGGTCAGGTATAGTACCGCTGAAGAAGACGACACAGGGAAAACAATAAGGAAGGACCAGGACAGATCAACGATACAAGCATGTGATCAAGTCAAGATTCTCAGGGATTCAGAGGATATGAACGGAGATTAAGGACGAGTAATGATTGAGACATCTATTAGTAAACCCTCACATTTCTTGATTGACAAGACCCGCATGGGCCACCACTTAAACCATGTCACGTCCCAGAACCAGAATACTGGAGAGCGGGGGCGAACATAGCCAGCTACGTATATTGAAATAGAATACATCTCAACTATACGGTCACGGCTGTCTAGATATGAGGGTTTACTACAAGCCAACGGTCTCTTAAGGTCAAGCCTACTGTCTCAATCTCAAGTAAATAATATAATTACAAGATGTTTGACCACCAAATATACAATAAAAGGCGTTCCAAATATTACATATCAGCTGATCATGAAGCTAGTCATACAAAATGCTAGGACTAGCAAGAGTTAAGTCATACATGATCAACCCTAGGATTTGTTAATCATGTTTACAGCCCGTAGGCGGACAGTAAGTAAAAGTGCATCGAGCTAACAGGTGCTCGTCGGCTAAACGTCTCAAAAGAATAAATTTACAATAGAGTGAGCGAAACAAAATAGAAAACCCACTCGTAGCCCGGGTTCCTTCTAGTCGCCACCATCGGGCTGGAGGTTCGGTAGATCCTCGGGTGCTGCTCCGAAATCTGGCCACACAAAACCAGCTGGGTCAAACCCCAGAAAGAGCAAGTGCCACAAAAGAGGCCACGAAATAAGAACAAAAGCCAGCATATCAGAACATAAGAAAAGAAATAGAAGAAAGTACAAGTAAATAAAGAGTGCAACAGGATAATAAACGACTAGTGACGTGGGACCATTCCGGGAGCCAGGTTACAACCCTTAAACCAGACAAGGACCGAGGTTGTAACCATTCGCCTGAACAGCACTCTGTCTCTACCCATTTATTGTTAGGGATAAGTAAAACAAGCATGTACAAGAGTAGCCAGGTACAGGGACTAGATAAGACTTAGACAAGGCTGGACTCCATCCATTCACAAGCGGCCAAGCAAGTACTACGGCTTACTACTTAACTAACTAGGGTTATCACAAGCCTTAATTACTAACAAGATGCAAGTAAAAAATTTCCCAGTCCCAAGCCCTGCAGACCATCCAGTTATCCTTCCGCGGGTTGAGAGTATGGTTGGGTACATCGCCCCGGAGACGATATACCCTTAGGTGACTTAGAGGGTGCAACACATGACAGTGCGCTGGAAATGTGCTCTACTCGTCGGCAAGCTACAAGTCCAATTAAGAGCACCCAGATAACGAGATTGCCTGTGACTGGAAATTCTCCATGAACTATAGTTTGATCTAGTCATTAGCCTAATCCATATTCAGTATGAATCCCTGACCGTGGGAACCAGGGAGTCACGTCCTAGACATGATGCAAGACAAGACAAGTGGATTGCACAAGCAAGCAAGCAGGAACACCTACGATGTCAAGATGATTATACGAGTCAAGTTAGCTGTCGCAACAGCATCAAGTCAAGTCAAGTTACAAGTTACAAGTCAAGTCAAGTCAGGAGTGCGCCACCACGGGCCACTATCAAGTTATCAAGATAAATCATGTCGGGGTACTTGTCAGGAGTGCGCCACGACGGGCCACTATCATGTCAGGTTGGTCATGTCAGGAGTGCACCACTACGGGTCACTGTCGTGTTATGCTAGTTCCTTGTCATACCATGCCTTATACAATAGTCATTCCAAACATATTAAGTAAAATCAAGTTCATGACAAAAGGCGTAAGGATATAAAATGGGCATAAAATATCTAATAAAATATCAATATACAGGGCTGTGGAAGAGCCAAGCTTAAAGAAATAAAACCAAAACTCTAAGAGCCAATGGTTTGTGCAAGGGGTCAGGGGTTGGATTGCGCAGGGTGTCAGCTGCGCAGGGTGCCAAGTGCGCAGGGGCACAGGGCGCAGGGGCAGATGGCGCATGGGTCAAGTGCGCAGGAGTTAACTGCGCAGGGGTAGATTGCGCAGGAGCAGACTGCGCAGGAATGAACTGCGCAGGGGTGGATTGCGCAGGAGCAGACTGCGCAGGAATGAACTGCGCAGGGGTGGATTGCGCAGGAGCAGACTGCGCAGGAGTGAACTGCGCAGGGTGAAGTGCGCAGGAATGGTTGGCGCATGGGGCTGAGCGCAGTTCACCATAGGACAAGCTGCGCGGTCGACACTGCGCTAAAGAGCGCAGGCCGAGAGGGGCTGCGCAGTCCAGCACTGCGCTAAAGAGCGCAGGCTGCAGGCTGCTACTCCAGGCCGAGAAGAACACCAAGAACACAAAAAATTCAAATTTTCATATCTTTGTCAAATCAAAGCCAAATCTTGATTTTCAAAGTTCTAACTTGAGTAAAATTGAATTCTCTTCCACATGGAAGTATCAAAACCCACAAAAATCCAACCAAAATAGATCAAAACCATGTAAATCCAAAAATAGTTAAAACCTAGATCTAGAACAATTGAGACTTCAAATCACAAAATGTCAAGCACTAATGTTGATCACCATGGCCTAATCTAGCTAATGGACAAATAAAAAGTGGTTCTTATGTGGTGGCAAGGTGCACTTGCCTTTGGGTGATGGTGTTGTGTAGAGGAAGGAAGAAGAAGGAGATGGAAAAGTAAATAAAAAATAAAGAGGAGAGAGAAAAGTTAGGTGAGATTTAATGGAGGTGGGTGTGTTGTGTTGAGGGTGGAGCATAGGCTAAGGTGTTCCAAATGCATGTTAAACCAAACCAAACCAAACCAATTCTCCTCCACAAAATAGACCAAGCCAGGTAAAACCCAATTACGAGAACCAAAATCTGCAAGTCAAGCCAATTACAAGTATATGCCAAAATCTGAGAAAATAAATACAGGTCTGAAATACATGCAAGCTTGACAAAATACGTATTCAGAATACGGATGTTACAGTATATATATTTATATGCTTGATTTTTGTGAAACTCTAAAGTGACCCTTGTGTTTCTAAGGACCCTAAGTGTTGGTTTAGATATAGTGTCACCCCACATTGGACTTTTATGCTAGGTCACCACTTAGCTAGTGTCCAGTTAGGAGTCGTGTCACACCACTAGTGTAAAATTTTGAACATAGTTTAGAGACTGAGATTGTGTATCATTTTGACAGGACACCGGACATCTATATCTTCATACTCTTGCCTTGCTCGAGGCGAGTACCCCTACAAACTTTATTTACTGCATATGATAATAAATTGCGTATGAACCATGTTAATACAATGAGTTAAACTGAAAACCATATCTTACAGGTTTCTATATATCTAGCGCATGCTTCACGTGCTTTAATTATACTACTCCCAGGATCTTTAACATGCTTTCATTATACTGCTCTCAGGATCTTTAAACATGCTTTAATTATACTATACTCAGGATCTTTCACATGTTTTAAACTGCTCTCAGTACCTACCATGCTTATACTGCTCCCAGTATCTTTCACATGTTTTATACTGTTCTCGTATCTCTCACATGTTAGAATCTGGGTTATGGAGAACACTACAAAAATTTATCAGATTAGCGACGTTTAGAAACGTCGCTAACCTCGGTAAATACGTCGCTAAATCAATTTAGCGACGTTTAGGGCAACGTTTCGCGAACGACGAAAAAAAATGTGTCGCTAAACGAGAAAACGTCACTAGAGCGACGTTATTTGGCGACGTTATTAACGTCGCTAATTAGCGACGTTATTTGCGACGTTTGTTCGTTGACGCTAATTAGCGACGTAAAAGGCGACATTATCATGTGGTCGTCGTTTAGCGACACTATTGTGACGTTTTTGGTGACAACGTGCTGACATAAGATTTGGTGCAACGTATTGCCACGTCAGCTTTTAGCGACTTTTTTAGCGGCATTTATTAACGTCGCTACTATTTAGCGACGACTCCTAACGTCGCTAAAAATGTCGCTAAGTTAAAAAAAGGCTCCAGAATGCAAATGGTACTGGAGCTGGAGCCTGAGCCAAAATACAAAATACAGAATCCAATCCCTGGGTTCGCCGACCCCCTCGGTGGAACACTCAACACCGGCACGCACAATACATTCCAGAATATACAAAAAATATAAAGAAAAAATACTATCCGCAACGAACAATGTCAATATATAATATCCTCAACAAACCAAATCAATATCCGCAAATACGTACAAACTCAGTATCCTCAACGAAAAAACTGAATATCCCCAAATACGTACAAAGTCAAAATACAGAATACAGAATCTAATCCCTGGGTTCGTCGAAAATACAAAAACAAAGATTGACATACAGTACTAATTCATATGTGTTTTAAGTGTGAGAACGGATGGCTCAGAACACAACCCAAAATTCATTCTAGCATACATTAGTGTGAATCATCTATGTTCTGTACATATGGTGTAGTATACATTTTTATCAAATCTAGTATCTAGTATATGAAGAATGTAACAGAATCAAGATGAACTCACATAATGTAATACTAAAATAGCATCTACTACTATATAAGATATAGTGATAGGTTGTCGTATCATCATTGTCGAGGGATGAGGGTCGGAGGACAGTCAACTTTATCTACGGCTACATAGTTTCTGCCTCGCCAGTCGAATGGCTGCAGGGACTATGTCATGATCACCATGTCGTACCATAGTTTATGTCTCGCCAGTCGAATGGCTGCAGGGACTATGTCCCGATCACCATATTACCAATTAACCAACCAACAAAACTACTTGTTAACTAATTTAGCGACGTTAGTAAGAACGTCACTAAATTCTAATTATATTCCCCCACCAATTCATTTTCCCCATTTTACTCTCTCACTCTCTCTCCTCCCCCCTCCGGCGCTCTCACTCTCTCTGGCGCTCTCACAGTACTTAAGTGTGAGAACGGATGGCTCAGAACACAACCCAAAATTCATTCTAGCATACATTAGTGTGAATCATCTATGTTCTGTACATATGGTGTAGTATACGTTCTTATCGAATCTAGTATCTAGTATATGAAGAATGTAACAGAATCAAGATGAACTCACATAATGTAATACTAAAATAGCATCTACTACTATATAAGATATAGTGATAGGTTGTCGTATCATCATTGCCGAGGGATGAGGGTCGGAGGACAGTCAACTTTATCTACGGCTACATAGTTTCTGCCTCCCCAGTCGAATGGCTGCAGGGACTATGTCATGATCACCATGTCGTACCATAGTTTATGCTTCGCCAGTCGAATGGCTGCAGGGACTATGTCCCGATCACCATGTTACCAATTAACCAACCAACAAAACTACTTGTTAACTAATTTAGCGACGTTAGTATGAACGTCACTAAATTCTAATTATATTCCCCTACCAATTCATTTTCCCCTATTTTACTCTCTCACTCTCTCTCCTCCCCCCTCCGGCGCTCTCACTCTCTCTGGCGCTCTCACAGTACTTAAGTGTGAGAACGGATGGCTCAGAACACAACCCAAAATTCATTCTAGCATACATTAGTGTGGATCATTATGTTCTGTACATATGGTGTAGTATATGTTCTTATCGTATCTAGTATCTGAAGAATATAACAGAATCAAGATGAACTCACATAATGTAATACTAAGACATCATCTACTACTATATAAGATATAGTGATAGGTTGTCGTATCATCATTGCCGAGGGATGAGGGTCGGAGGACAGTCAACTTTATCTACGGCTATATAGTTTCTGCCTCGCCAGTCGAATGGCTGCAGGGACTATGTCCTGATCACCACGTCGTACCATAGTTTCTGCCTCGCCAGTCGAATGGCTGCAGGAACTATATGTCTCGATCACCATGTTACCAATTAACCAACCAACAAAACTACTTGTTATAAATATCGGCACTATCGGTGCGTTCGAATCGGAGTATCATATTTTTCGGTGTCGAAAAACAAATAATTTGTCACGCCCCAGAACCAGAATACTGGAGAGCGGGAGAATGACTCAGCCAGCTACGTATTACGGGTAGATGAATACCGTATAATACGATCAATGCTGTCTACAAGACGAGGGGGTGCATACTACATGAAAGTCTCCCTATGGTCACTTTACTTCTATTGTCTCAATCATTCAAACAAGAAACAGAAATAGAGAACATGTGAGATAAAGCAGTAAGGCGTCCCAAACGCTCAGTCAAAATGTTCTTGATATCTGGCTTTATAAAATACAGCCAGATGATGTAGTAAGTATACACAATTGTTAGCAGCTGCAGCCTGACTTAGTTACAATTATGTAAAAGTAGGTACAAGACAATCCGACTAACATGTCGGTGCCAAACGGCAAAGTATAAAGTAGATAACAAAACGGGCGGGGAAGTAAGAAACCCACTCGAGTCCTCCTGCGATCATCCCTCTAGTGTTGACCATCTTGGAGGTAGAAGTAAGCTGGATCCTCAGGGACCGACTCTAAATCTGGCCATGCAAAACCAGAGAGGTTAGACCTCTAATAGCAAGTACCGCAAAGGAGCACGATATGAGGAATGAAGCCAGTAATAAGAGAATATGATAATAGATCTCTGCTATCTACTAGGACTCACACAACATCACGACACTTCGAACCAACCTTCCAACCAAACAAGGACAGAAGTTGGCCCGTCATGTCCTGACATTCTGATCATCTCAGTTAAGTAACAGAGTAGGTACAGTAGACAAACAAATCAATTTAAACGACTAGGCAACTACTACGGCTTGCTATTATGAGTCCCAAGTTATCCTGGAATTATGCAATAAAGGATTTCTCAGTTCTTACTATGCGCAAGCAAGGCTAGTTTACCCAGTCAATCAATTGCGCCAATCATGAATTAGATGAGTCCCAGCGGGACGCCCGTCAGTAATATATAATATTCAATAGATAATATAACCAGATACTGCTCCCTGCCCGTGTGGCAGATTTGTAGTATCTGTGGGGACCAACCGGCCTGCCGGGCACTACTAGTCCCAAGAGGGCTGCCATATAAGAACTCGGGAATCCATTCTCTCCATGCAATTATTATTTTATTTAACTTAATAGTCTCTACGTTGAGTGAAGTACCATACCGTGGATCATGGTCATTCAGAATAAGTACTTTCGTACGGGGTACGATATGTACAACTCTACAATGATACCAGTGCGGTCAGGTTGTAGGTCTTACATAGCGTAATGCAACAATCAAAACTAACCACGGAGTAATCATGCCTTGACCATAAAGTACACATGCTTCTTTGGTAAGATAAATAAATAATAAATGAATTGAAGCCTGCATGTGCCTGTATGCCAATATTCGGGATTAGCCAGTCGATTTCAATAGTTCATAATTAATATGAATGTGTCTCATTCATTAAATTCAAAAAGACGACTAGCCAGTCTCTTAGTTCCAACTAGAAACGCATGATCAATTATTAGTCAAGGTCACAATCATTATCAATGATGACAAGGCATGAAAGTCAACTAGTATTCAGTGGGGTCGAGTCTACAACTCTCAGGGTTTAATTCCAGTCAATCGGGGTATCTATAACTCAATTTACGACACATGGTACATCCCACGTAACAATCTATATTTAACAGAAATATTAACATATCATGATTATATCAAGTTTATGCCAAAAGGCGTAAGGATATAAAATGGACGTTAAATATCTAATAAAATATCAATATACAGGGCCATAGAAGATCCAGGGTAAGTAGGGTCAGGTCCAGTTGCGCCTAAACATCAGGTTGCGCCTGAGTCAGACTGCGCTCAAGTCAGGCTGCGCTCAAGTCAGGCTACGCTCAAGTCAGCGTACGCTCAGGTCAGGCTACGCTCAAGTTAGGCTACGCTCAGGTCAGGCTACGCTCAAGTCAGCGTACGCTCAGGTCAGGCTACGCTCAAGTCAGGCTACGCTCAAGTCAGCGTACGCTCAGGTCAGGCTACGCTCAAGTCAGGCTACGCTCAAGTCAGGCTACGCTCAGGTCAGGCTACGCTCAAGTCAGGCTACGCTCAAGTCAGCGTACGCTCAGGTCAGGCTACGCTCAAGTTAGGCTACGCTCAAGTCAGCGTACGCTCAGGTCAGGCTACGCTCAAGTCAGGCTACGCTCAAGTCAGCAGCGTATGGACTCCACACGACTCCTCTTCAAGGCAGCGTATGTACTCCATACGACTCCTCATCAAGACAGCGTATGAGGTCCATACGACTCCTCACCAAGGCAGCGTATGAGGTCCATACGACTCCTCATCAAGGCAGCGTATGCAAGACATACGCCTCCAAAAGGCAGCGTATGAGTCAGACTGCGCTGCGCTAAAGAGCGCGCGTAGCTCAGTGGCGCAAGCTAAAAAGCTCGCGCACACTGCTCACTGTCTTCTCCAAATCAGCAAGAACTCCATAGTTTGAACCCAAAGCTTCAAAAGTCCATAACTTGGTCAAAATAAGTCCAAATCCAACTTTTCAAAGGTCAAAATTGGGTAGAATAAAATTCTCTACAACATGGAACCATCAAAACTTGAAAACAAAGAAGTTTGATGGATCAAAACTACCAAAATCCGAAAATAACTAATTTCTAGATCTACAAAAATTAAAGCCTCAAAACGAAAAATGCCAAGTTCTAAACTCTCTTAGAATCACAAGGGAAAGAGAATGGAACCATAAAAATGGGTTTTATGTGGAAGCAAGATGTACTTGCCTACGGGTTGGTAGGTAGAGGGAGTTATGAAGAAGAAGAGTAAATGAGAATGAGAAGTAATGAAGAGAGAGAGAAAGGATTGGGGCTTTAAATGGTGATGGTGGGTTCGGTTCATGATGAACCACCATAACCCGAAAATAAACCAACCTAGGCCAAACCTAAAGTAAGCTAAAGCAGAGAATAAAAGCAGAAAGTAAAATACAGAAAATTAATTACAGAAAATTAATTAACATGAATTTAAAGAGATTTAAATACAAAACAATACATGATAAATATTTAAATAAATATATTAAAGCAGTACATGTATTAAAAATACGTATACTGGGAACGGAGAGTGACATAATTATTACTAAATAATCAAATTTTTTGGCACTATCGGTGCCCCTGACCAAGCCCCCCCTACACCACCCCTAACTCGAACCCTAACCCTCCCCTCCCCCCTGCTCCCCTCCCCCAGCCGCCCCCACCCCCCTGCTCCCCTCCTCCAGCCGCCCACACATACCCACCCCTAACCCGAACCCTACCCCTAGCTCCCCTCCCCCAGCAGCCCTCGTCCCCCTGTCCCACCCCTCCAGCCACCCCCCACTCACCTCCGAACCACCCGCATCCCCCCTGCCCCTCCCTCCGAGCCACACGCACCCTCCAACCATCAACAACCAAAACAGCCAGAGAGAGAGAGAGGGAGAGGAAAAGTACCACGTACCGGAGAGGGAGGAGAGTCGCCGGAGGGAGTGAGAGCGCCGGAGGGGAGGGAGGAGAGAGAGTGAGAGAGTAAAATGGGAGGAAATGAACCCTAACCCTAGCTCCCCTCCCCCAGCCGCCCTCGTCCCCCCTGCCCCACCCCCCCAGCCACCCCCCACTCACCCTCCAACCACCCGCATCCCCCCTGCACCTCCCCCCGAGCCACCCGCACCCCCCCCAAACCACCAACAACCAAAACAGACGGAGAAAGAGAGAGGGAGGGGGAGAGTCACGTACCGGAGAGGAAGGAGAGTCGCCGGAGAGAGTGAGAGTCGCCACCGGAGAGAGTGAGAGTCACCGCCGGAGAGAGAGAGAGAGCGCCGGAGGGGGGGAGGAGAGAGAGTGAGAGAGGAAAATAGGGGGAAATGAATCGGTGGGGGGGATATAATTAGAATTTAGCGACGCTATCACTACCGTCGCTAAGTTAGTCGCTATTAGCGACGTCCGAGCGACGTTTCGCGACGACTGGATCATGTGATTAATATACGTCGTTGTTACGTCGCTTTGGTCGTCGCTAGTAGCGACTATTAGCGATGTTTAAACAAAACGTCGCTAATGTACACAATTTAGCGACGTTAATCGAACGTCGCTAAATATATGTCGCCAATTGAGCAGATTTTAGTAGTGGAAACTGATAGTTGAGTACGTGATCATGCCCCCTCTACCGTACTCGAGCAAAGTTTCATTTTATATGTTACCGCGCCGTAGGCTTTTTCTCAAAGCTGTATTTGTGTGTATGTACATCTATCGCCTTATCACTTGTACGGAAGTACATTTTATTTACATGTGCCTCCCGCACATTGTACACCTATTGACGATCACGTACCTGCTCCAGTTTTAAACTCTAGATATACATATGTCGTCATGACAAATGTATTCCTGACATGATAGATCTGTGATATGACATGATTGTGATACAACATGAGACATGACACGATTCTTATTTATTACATCTCTTTTCATTCCATGCTCAGTATGTTTAGTTTGTAGAATCAGTACTTGCTCCCGTCCTGACAGGATAACGTTGTAGGCATACTTTCGGAGAAAGATTTGCTCTGTGATCTTTTCTATAGACCCACTACAGAGGACCAGGCTTTTGCTCCCGAGGAAGTCCCCGCAGGGAACCTCGCTTGGTAGTCTCGTTTAGATTCTTTTTGGCTTAGTTATTGAACTGTTTAGACTATATCTTGTAGTCACTGGACTTTGTCTCAAGTTTGATACTTTGGAAGTGTATTATTAAGTC
This sequence comes from Iris pallida, assembly GCA_029216955.1. Classification (NCBI taxonomy): domain Eukaryota; kingdom Viridiplantae; phylum Streptophyta; class Magnoliopsida; order Asparagales; family Iridaceae; genus Iris; species Iris pallida. The sequence continues at coordinate 5,997,902 of JANAVB010019798.1, read as the reverse complement.
TGTACCTATTTTACTTTCGCTTATAGATGTTGTGTTATGATGAACCTTTTAAATGTGATATTAGAACTGTTAGCAGCTTAAATCTTTTATTGTCTATTCTTAGAACAGCTTACTACGCTTTAACCAAGCGTAGGCTGGACATGGCTCGACCCGGCCCAACAATTTGGGTAGCGGCTCGTGACACTTATGGCAGTCCAACATACAGACTGGACTGCCATATAGTTGGACAGTCCAAAATTACACATGCTGTGAGTTGGACTGCCCATTCTTCTGGCAGTCCAACATACAGTAAGGACTGCCAAAAAATGGACAGTCCTTTGTTTCACATGCTGTGACTTGGACTGTCCAGTTTTCTGGCAGTCCACTCAGTTTGTAGGACTGCCAAAAAATTGGGCAGTCATTGTTTACACTAGTTGAACAATATTATGGTTTCCACCAATATTAGGGTTTGTGCATTATGAGGAGCCTTTGGGTGTCATCAAAATTGGAAATGAGAAGAAAATAAGGGTTTAATTTTTGGGTGTTTTCTTTTCATTTTCTTCTTCTCCGCCAATTGAAAATCGAAATTCGAAATGAGAAAAAAATTAGGGTTTAAACCCCCATTATACTTGGAGATAGTGAGAATGAATTGAGAAAGAAAATTAGGGTTTAAACCCCATCAAAATTTTTATTTTTGTTGTTTTTGTTCTTCTTCTTCCTCTTCTTCTTTTTCTTGTTCTTCTTGTTGGATGAGTTGAGGAAGAAGAAGAGTAAAATTAAAAAAATTGACTTTTATACCAAAGAGTGGGATAGCCATGATCACTTTCTTCAATGACAAACTTGTAAATAAACCAAAGTTCAAAATAGGCTAACATGATTTCATTTTGATGTGCCCATATAATTAGCCGCTTTAAATTGAAAAACCTCTTTGACTTGCTAGCAACTTTTAGGTGTGCACAAAACCCACTACAATTCTCAATTACTACAAATTTTGATTTTAAAAAAATGTAGCACAATGCTCTTAACCTATTACAAATATCACAATCCAAAATTAAACGCGAAGTAATATTTTTGGTTGTTGGCAAAAGTTCCTTCCTCAACACGCTGTGTCGCGAAGCAGAAGGCGGCTCCGACTGCAACTGCAATGGCGGACGACGTCCCCTTCTCCAAAATCTCCATCTCCGGGCCCACCCTCTCCTCCCTCCTCCAGCGCTTCTCCTCCTCTCCCTCCAACCTCGACGGCCTCCTCTTCGGCCACGTCGTCCGCCTCCCCTCCCCTTCCCTTACCGACGACGACCCCTCCTCCTCCACCCCCACCCCCATTCCACTCTCCATCACCATTACTTCCTTCCTCTCCTCCCCATCCCCTCTCTCCCCGTTCTCCCCTCCCCAAAACCCTAACCCTAGCTCCCCTTCCTCCTCCCTCGTAGGCTGGTTCTCCGCCCGCCGCCACTCCTCCCTCCGCCCCTCCATGCGCGAGCTCTCCCTCTCCTCCCTCCTCTCCCAAACCCTAACCCTAGCCCCCCCATCCTGCGTCTTCCTCCTCCTCTCCTCCTTCACCACCGCCAACCGCGCCGTCCACACCCACGAGTACCGCGCCTACGTCCTCTCCCCCCGCGGATCCAGGCTCCGGCCAGTCTCGGTCGACGTCGCCAACATCGGCCCCGGGTTGGCCGGACACTACGATGCGTTCGCGCCGGAGGCCCCGGGTTTTCCGTGGCTGACCTGCCGGAGGGAAGTGGAAGCGGAAGGGGAGAGGGCGATCGGAGGGGACGATATGGACGTGGAGTGGTCCGTGGAGGGGTTCGGGGTCGAGAAGATGGAGGGGCTGATTGGGGAGAAGGCAGCGGACTACACCGCAGAGCTGGAGGAGCTGTACCAGAAGATGCTCGCGAAGCTGGAGGGGCTGGCGAGGATGGTGGAGAAGAGCTCCGCTTGGGTCCTCGATCAGGTATAGCTCCTCTGTCCGGATTGTCGATCGATTTGACTTGCATTCTAATGTATGACGTGTGTTGGAGATGCTAACTACAAATTATCACAATTGAAGTAATTGCTAGAAAAGAATGATACAGATGAATGATTATTATGGGAACACCAAAATATGAAGGCTTCATTGTTTAAGAAAATGCTTTTAAGCCCCTCAATTTCTATTATACGAGGTCGATTGCGACTTTCCTTCAGGAAAATGTTTTACTTCTGCGTATAACTTCATCTGTACAATTGTACAAATTTTCCTGCACCTCTCTCTCTATATAGCATATTTTCATTAGCGGCATCAAAACATCGTTGTTCTTCGAAGTTGTTCAAGTCAAATTTTTAAATAAATTTATGGGTAGTAGCTAGAAACTCCCAACATTTGGGTGCTCATCAACTTACTCCCTTAAATTTTTTTTAATCATCATTCCGGTTCCCACACCCTCAGCCATGGATGGTATAGCCTGTGAGCAACCACCACGACTAGCCGACTATTATATCCGCCAAATGTCAGGGGTTACATTTGGATTAGGGTTATGTTAGAGTAGAAGAGACGGAAGAAGAAATGGGTATTTTGGTCTTTTTTAAGCTAACATGAGTGTTAGGGTTTTATTGGCAAGAGAGGCCAGCTAATGGAACAAAACATTAGGGGGTTCATTGATGAGCTTACTTCAAAAATTGGGGTGTTTTCTAGGAAACCGAACCGAATATGTAAAAACCGACAAACCGTAAACCATATATATTAAAACCGAAAACCGAGCTTTTTTTACAAAAACCAAAAAAAAAACCGAACCGAATTTAAAAGGTTCGGTTTCGGTCGGTTCGGTTTAATGGGCCGGTTTAGTGGGCCGGTTCTTCACTTAATAAAATATAATCAAAAGTTGTACAAAAAATTCTACTAAATTATACATGAATTGTTACACAAAAAGAGAGTATTGTCACAAAGCAAACTGTCATATACATGAATTGATACCAGAACTGTTACCACATTTTTTCACTCCTTTATTTACAATAATAAATCCCAAATGAGCTACACAAAGCACATCAGTGTACTGCCATATTAGAAACTAAAACAGAGTCCTTTCAAGCAGTTACAAAGCATATAAAAGCAAATGATAATTTCTCTCGGGATCATATACTTAGCAAACTGCAAACAAGAGACCTTTCAAGCAGTACCAGATACATATTACTTCAAATTTATATGCCACCCTCCACTTGCCCCCACCCCCTAGAAGCTCTTGCATTGAAATAAGTATCAAACATGTATTATACAATCACTAAAAAAGAGGGACAAAGAAGAATCAGAATGGCTTTTTATGCCTCGCCATTGGCTGCAGTGTATGCCAAATCATCATCGTCAATTCTTATAAAAAAATTATTAATATTTCAGAATATTAAACTAAATATAAACTCAGATTACATGACATAATATGCCATGCCATTGGGTGCAGTGTATGCCTCGCCAGTAGCTACAACGAATGCCTCGCCACTGGCTGAATCTGCAAAAATACAGATAAACCATACAGCAAAGATGTAGATTTGGCATTGTCAATAAGCAAAAGAACAAGCAACAATTACCATCAGCAAAATGCATAGGTTTACAGAGATGAGTATATCACTTTTATTTTAAAATCATAGGAACAATAATTGAGAGAAGGCATCATAAATAATTTATTTTCACCTATCAAACTGGGGGTTCTTCAGGAGTAGACCTTCTATTTCAGGATTGATCAAACTGTCATGCTTGACGCAATAAGAAACGTATAATAATTGGAAAAAACTTACCATTGTTTGGAAATCTTAATTTGGTTAAATTAATAAATTATATGAGGATGCATATCACAAGATGTATCAAATAGTCTTCTTGATGTGATTTAATACAATTTATTTAGAAGCTCCTTGTCCTTCTTTTTTCCACTATGATTTACTAACAACAACAGTATTCAAAAATCCAAAAATTAGGTATAACAGGCTTTGTTGTTCTTGTATTGCAATATAATTAAAGCCAATGATAAAAATATGAGCTAAGTGCAAATCTGTTCAACTACCCAAGTGTATGATTTTTAAGAAACTAAATAGATGTTCATATTTTGAATAACTCAGCTGTATTTATAACTTTTTTTTTTCCTGGGAACAGCAATCATGTCCCAAATTCCCTACTACCCAAGTGTTCAACTAATACCAACACAATAAATATAAAATAATAAATACGAGAGCACATAATATATCAACAGAGCATGATTGATTGTTATTTGTTAATATAACTTATAAGCCACTAAACAAATTTTTCATACTCCAAAAATAAATTTGAACTTCACCAATTCTAAACTAAAAAAATTAATAATAACAATAAAAAAGATTAGAGGTACTTACAAAGAGAGACGAGGAAACGAGATCCCTGCAAGAAGAAAGAGGGCATCACTGTATTAGAAATAAAATTATAAAAGAAAAATCATCGAGCACAGTCCTGAAAAAAAAAAGTTAGAAAAAGTTAGAAAATAGAAACCTAACTTTGAACAAATTCAAACAAAGATCTGGGAAAAAATAAGTTAGAAAATGTTAGAAAATAGAAACCTAACTTTGAAAAAATAAGTGAAAAAAAAATCTCTCTTCTTCAAGCAAAGATCTGGGAAAAAATAAGTTAGAAAATGTTAGAAAATAGAAACCTAACTTTGAAAAAAATAAGTGAAAAAGAAATATACCTCTTCTTCAAGCAAAGATCATCGAGCTCTCTAACCTCTGTCGGAGAATAAGGGTTATGATCAAAACCCTTCGTAGATCTAGGTTTAGATCTAGAGAGAGATCCAAATAGGGAGTTCTCCGGACTGGAGAGTCACAAGAGTTGAGAGAGGAAGGCCATGAGGGTTTGATCGGAGATTCAGAGAACCCTAAGAGAATTAGGGGAAGAGAGCGGAGTGCTTTGGAGAGAAGAGGATTCTGAATATGAAGGAGAGCGGCGCCTCCAAAAAATTGGAGGGGAGAGAGTTTTAGGTTTAGTTTAGTTTTTTTTTTTTTTTTTTTGTATATATAGGTAAGGAAGGGTAAAAACGTAATTGTATATTCGGTTTTCGGTTTGGGTCGGGAACCGAATCCCAAACCCGTAACCCGAACCGATAAACCGATTTTTTACAGGGTCAGAACCGAACTCCGACCCGTTCTTTTTAAAACCGACCCGAACCACTATTTCGGGTCGGATCGGGTTTGTTTTCGGTTAAAAACCGAATATTGCTCACCCCTAGTGTTTTCCTGCTATTTACGCTAACTTATTTCTATGTTTGTTTGTGTGCCTTCAAGAGAAGTAGAAATTCGACATTTAGCATTTCTTTTTCGATTGCATGCTGAATAGCTACAATACAACATTACTTGGCAAATGGCGTTGCATGCAACATTATTTACCCTCAAGCAGGGTTTACAGGCAACCAAACACACCTTAAACCGTTTATAGAATGTTAGATAGAACTAGTTGTTCCTGTGCCTCTGACACTCATTGATAATTCGGCTTTTGAAATTGCTTCTCATTTATATCATTTAGTAATATATTTAATAAATTTTAAATTAATTTTAGGGTGTTTCCCTGAGATATACATGTGTCATATTAGTAACCATTTGATATATCTCCTATCTTTTAATTGTGACCCTTCTTTATCCTTTTATATTTTGACGGGAAACGTCACTTCGTTTTATATAAATGTTAGTATTATTGTCTTATAATCCCACAAGCACCATGTATTCCCTCTCACAACTCCGAGCCATGGAAAATATACTTAAGAATTCATATTTTAACTTTTAAGTTTTCTCGCTGTTGTCACCATCTCACCCATACAGAAAACATGAAAATAAGTTCATCCACAAATTTGGTTTTGACAACAATGCATTAACATCAACTAACAGTAATTGATGCAGGAGAGTGCTATATGATTTTAGTTTTTCTTTTTATAATCATTCATCATTTGTTACTGTAGATCTTATCATTCTTTTCTAACAATTAATTTAATTACCATAATCAGCATCACTGACAAATGCAACTCAAGGCACTTCAATTTCTTGAGACACCCTTTTACATCTAAGTTTTCAAGGGACGAATTATTTCTAATGGTTTCTAATGGGTAAATGAAACCATTGAAACTCATAGGCACTTATGTATTATCTATAACTACGGTAAAAAAGATTATGGAAACTCTCTATAATTCTATATTTTCTTTTTATAATCATTCATCATATGTGACTGTAGATCTTATCATTCTTTTCTAACAATTCATTTAGTTACCATAATCAGCATCACCAACACCAACAGATGTAACTCAAGGGACTTTGGTTTCATGACGTTTCTTGCGACACTCTATACATCTAAGTTTTCAGTAACCATATGTTCGGCTTTTCTGGGTTATTTCTTTGAGATTTGTTATTAAATTATCTCATATTGGAATGACTAGTGAGTTGTACAATAATTATACAAGTCTAATTATCAGAAGAGTAAAAATATGAATGATGTGATTTTTATTTTTTTGCTGGTTCTTCTGACGTTTCGTGCCTTAGTTTTAGTTGGACTGCCCTCTAGAGCAATTAAGAAGCATTTTAACTGATAGCCTTATCCTCTACCATTATATATGACATCTCAGAAGTAGACTAATCTGGCTGCGCCTCTTGTATATCTTTATTGGACAACAAAGACAAACCAATTTGCTCATGTTTACTCTATGAAAATGCCTGATTACTTAGTTGGGAACTTCAATATCACTTTTTACATCCTTTTTCTTGATCGACCTCTGTCTTGTTCCTTCTCCATTTACAATCTCTCTCTCTATTCTCTTCTTTGTTCCAACTTCTACTTTACATCTTTTTCTTCATCAACCTCCGTCCCGTTCCTTCTCCACTTACAGTCGCTCTAGTCAATCTTGTGTGCGCGTGCAAACATGATACGAAGATTTTGGAGAATAGGAGACGGCGGCCATGACCACCTTCTTGAATGTTACCTCTCATTGGCAGCGCTCAGGAGGATGTAAAGGTTTGTGGAGTTCTGGAAGAAATTTTCAGTGTCTCTAAGGCTAAACTGAACTTAGTCAAATGAAAATATCCTAGAACTTTGTTTAGTCTCCACATTCTTGTTCCTTACACCAACCCTAATTCCCTCAACTCGTTGTACGGGTCTTCCCCACTACTCCTCTCTGTCAGCCCTTCCGTACTCCAGCTTTATGTCCCCTCCAACTATTCAAAACCCTAACTCAAGTTACAAACCCACTTGATTCCTCCTACCCTGCTCTCGCATCTTCCTCATGTTGTCTTCCTTCAGGATCGCTAACCGGGCAGTCCACATGCATGAGTACTGGTTACGTATATGCCTGCTACTTGACGAGCCTCCGGACTTGGTCAATCACCTTCAAATGTGATTTTAGCAAGGTTTAGAGCTTATATTAATGTTATGTTACTGAATGTTTGGCAGGAAACTCGGAATTCAGTATTGCGGAACAAAATCACAGGCTTGGAATGAGTTCTCTATAGCGTTTCTATTGCTGGCTCCTCATGGTAATCCCTTTGGACCCTACAATGTTACACTTAATGTCATAGATCTGTACATTGCTTGGGATCTCCTTGTTTGGACCATCTGCTTTGTTGATATGAGAGTGATTTGTGTGCTTCTTCTGACATGACTTGCTTCAATTTGTTGTATTGTCGTAGATGTTTGAAGTCGGAATGACCCAAGAACATCTAGTATGGTAATCATGCAATATAATTCACTTTTTGTTAAGGTTCTTTTCCTCTCTCTCCTTTTTTTTTGTTGGCGATCTAATACTTTATTCGTTTGGGGTGCGAGCAAAAATAGTATTTTTAAATATGTGAAGTAAAAGGTGACCAAGGAACTTGATGATGCTAGCACTTAACCTTGTGATTTATGATATTTAATCTGTGAATTGAATGATTACTTGATTACTTGATTGCCTGATGAAATTCATAAAATTGTTTATTACTTTTGGTTTGAGAATAAGACTAATGAAATCTCTACTCGTTGTCATTACCATACCAAGTTGATATTTCTCATTCGACGTAGTGACTTGATTACGATGACTGGTCTTGGGGAGGAGAATAAGAAAATGTTTAAGTAAAAATGTGATCTATCATGATCAACATGTTAACCTAGTACCTAGGAAGGATATCCTGCTAGAAAACAGTGGTCACATGATACAATCTTTCCGAACTCCAACTGCACCTTACGTATATTGTTGCATTTCCCATTTAGTTGTTGCATTTATTTCAATTTAGTTGTTGCGTTTGTTACTTGTTGCATTTCCCATTTTATAGCTTTTTCAGTTATTTCCATTGCCTATATAAAGGCCTTTCATGTACTTGTATAGACAGACTGAATATTTCCAACAATAATTAATGTTCCATGAGGACCTGGCCTCAAACTCAGGAAACACTATCATTAGTGCTTTCATTGAACCTTCTTCCACACCATGGCAGAAGGTACTCACCTCTGCGTTCTCGATGAAACCGTCACCAACCACAGCAAACAACTTGCCACTACCACCGACCAACTTGTTGCCCTCATCTGCACCTTCACCTCTTTTGATGGCAAATTCTAACAACTCTGCCTTAAAGACCGCCATCCCCCATTCTTCCTCCTCCCTATATAAAGCTCGATTTTCCTTGCTTCGATGGTTCCCCCTTGTTGGCTCAAACTGGTCACATCCAACCTGATTTTAATAATCGACTTAACAGTAATATGATATGACTCAATACGGCACACAAGCTGAAGATTGATGAAGATCGCCATATCGCTGTTACATCACTGAAGTGACTTTATTTGGTTTCAAGACAGTATTCTTTTGAGCATGTCTTTCATTTTTGAGTCTAGGAAATAATGTGCATCGAGTCGTACTTGGCAAACAGAGACTCGTCAGCTCAGTATACTTTAAACCAGTCCAAAAATCCAAAACCAAATAGCCCAACATTCTGGACGGAGGCCGACCGAACTCAGTCAGTTTGATTTGGTCTTCCTATAAACTTGATCTTCCACCAGACAAAGAGCTCAACGTTCGAATTTATGAACGTTGGGGACCGAACTTGGCCCGAACTCGGTCCCCCCAGCATCCTATAAATATTAAATGGACCTCCATTCCTCTTCATTTTCATCAATCAAAAATCTCAATCATCTATCAAACTTTCACATCTTTCCTTCTGTGCTATAATCTTCTTCATCTACAAAGCAACAACTTCCAAGTCTCTGCGTGCCGAGTTCGAGTCGGTTAGAAGTTGTTCGAGTTGTACAAAGCTCGGTTGAATTTTCAAAGCTAATCAGAATTTTTGCCTACCATCACACTCGACGACCAACGCCTAACTGTGCCTTCATTTCACATGGATGAGCCAGCTCTTGCATGGTTCAAATGGAGTTCCTCTGACTGACAGCCAGTTCTAGACGTAGGATGCTTTTGTCTCGGCATTGGAGATTCGCTTCGGTCCATCGTAGTATAGTACATTGATCACCAAAGGCGCCTTATCCAAACTCATCGAGACCCACTTCCGTCCTCACACAAACCATTGTCTTCGAAGAGCTACCCAATCGCACCACTGATCTACCCCCACACATTTATGCTCAGTTGCCGCCTTTGACCCGAGATTCATTTGGTGCTCTCAACGAAAGCACCAAATGATAGTGTTTCCTGAGTTCGATGCCAGGTCTTCCTAGAAAAAATGGAGAGAGAGGAGATGGAACATGAATTTATTTTGAAAAATATTCGGTCCGTCTTTACAAATACATGAAAGGCCTTTATATAGGCAATGAAAATAAATGAAAAAGCTATTAAAATAGAAAAATGCAACAACTAAATCGGAATAAATGCAACAAATAAATGGGAAATACAACAAGTCTTGTATGGGTCATACTTCAAGGTGCGAAAACTCACACGGAATCTGAACCTTCTTTATCTGCCTTGCCTTCCATACCAGTTGCAGGGCTGCTGAATAGAAGGTTGAGAACCCCCTAAATGGTTAGACGGCACCTAAATGACCGGATCAGCTAGATGGAAAGTTTGAGAAAGTTTAAATTACTGAAAAATGATACACCTGTCAGGAAGATCAAAGTGATTGAAGAAAGGAAAAAAAAATATGAAAAAGAGAGGAGTTTTTTATTAGTCTGCTGAGATGGTAAATTACGAATGAGGATGGGGGAGGAACTTTTTAGGGGTATATGATTGGTTTGAATCAGAGAACAAGGAATATCCACGACCACCACTATATATACACACACAAGCGCACACAAAGACTCGTGTATTTCTGCTGCGTTCATGTTTCTGAAATGTGTATACCTAAAGGATTTGTCAATGGCATGCAATTCTGCAATTTATGTTTATGACCATATCTTTATAAGTGGTGCTATTTACCAGTTGAGCTTCTTCACAGTGTCTCTTTATTTTGTATTACTATCTTTTGTTCTTCGTGATTTCTCACTTGTATTCATTTCTTGACATATTTCTTTCCAGAACTCTTATCATTCCAGATTAACTTCAGATAGAGATCATCCATTGACTGAAAGCCAGATGCAGGAGAGACATTGGGAACTAAAAGTGAACGTCCACTCCATTAGAATCTGGAGGGCATGTCACAAGACACTCATGTGGACTCGGATGATATCGAGATGTTCGGTGAAAGATACTTGTGCAGGGACGAGGGAGATGTAATTCCCTAGGAATTGGGGGAATGAATAGGATAAGTAAAATCATTCCTGTGGTGTAGACAATTGGCATTGCTAAGTTGTGGTTTCTACAAGTCCAAACGAAATTGTGGGAGGTGTTATGGTTTTCTTATCAACTATATGGCTTATATCTTGCATTGGTTTCTGATGTTACGCATATTGTGATACAACATGCCAAAACCTTAGTTGCAAACCCTGTTTCTCGTCATTTGCACATAGCGTCAACTTGTCAACTTGCTAATCTCTTCCATAATTATTGTAGGTGATGTAATGATTCTTGTACTATCTTCAGTTGTTGGATGGCAGTTTAGACAGTACCAAGGTCACTCCAGAACAAATTTCTGGATACATTCTGAGTTAATTATCGTGCCCACCATATAATTATCATGGGAGAGAACCCTAGTGCCACAACTTGAATGGTGCATCCCTTGGGTAAAATATCTCGAAGGGAAGATAATAAATACTCTATTATTATATTACGTAATATTTTTTAACGCAGTATTCCATCTAGTGGAGTGCGAATAATGAGTGCGAATAACAATAGCCTAGGGGATTGTTATTTGTGCTCCAACATTTACTTCCGCACTCTACTAAGGTGGAGTGCCGGAGTATATATTAGAGTGCGAATAACAATTGTCTTTTTTAGTTGTTTACTCAGGCTTGACAGGCATTATGGGTGCATCCATATTGATAATTCACATTTTTTATTTTCAAATTAAAAAAAAAAAAAACTTAACAAGGTGTGCACAATGCACATGTGAAAAGTAGTCGATCATAAGAAGTAAACGGCATACAAGTGGAACAAACATTCTGCCACTGAATCTGAATTGTTCACCATTCTATTCGGTTTCAGTAATAAGGCCATGGAAGCAAAGTGTGCGACCATCTTTTATCAGCATCTAATCTATTATAGCTCAGGTTACATTTTTTTTTTGAAAGAAAGTTAGGGCAGTCAAATGTTAATATTATTACACTAACAACAGAACAAATGACTACACAACAGACCATAATGCGAAGAGACTCGTGGATATGGTGCACTATGTATAGTTAAGCTTTGGCATTGGCTTTGGCTCCCTCCTCTGCGGATCTCTCCGGCTTTGAAAAATCTTTTCTAACCAGTTACAAATGTTTCAAGGAGAGACTGGAGCAACAATACCCAGAGAACGAAATGAACGATATCAAGATGATTCAATCAGCACCTAAATACGTTTTAATGGGCTTAGGAGATTAATGTCACCAGATATTTCTAGTATAGCACAATTCCAATCAAGACAACAAAAACCCACAAGTTATACACAAGACTGGCGAGATGTAAGCTTCTGAAGCTGCTAATACTTTATACAGAAGTTGATTGAAGGCATTTTTTTTTTACCATGAGTTGGTTCTTTTTGCATACATAAGTTTGTCCTAACATACGCACTCAAAAGGATGGAGCGACCATTTGCTCACCAGAGCGAAGGAAATGGCCAGAATCTCCATCTTTCATATGCACATGTATATCAACAGAGATTACTACTATATACTATTTCACTAATTGGTAGCCAAGAAGATCGCGTCCTCCATACACCGACTTATAGCACGATAGCTGAAGAAAAGCACCTATTTCCAATTGCTTTCCATCCACTGCTAGTCCAACCAGTCCCTTCTTTGTAATATTCTACCTGAAAATACGAAAAAATAGGCTATTGGTCAAGAGAAGCAAAAAAACTGCACTCGCACTCAGCAGAAACACAAGAAAGGCAATGGAAGCTACACACTTTGTCCACAATGATCTTTTCGTCTTGAACACCACCTATAGCAATAATAGAATTGCCCAGGACTGTAACAGCAGCATAACCTCTCACAAACTTCATCGGTTCCCACATCACCCAAGCATTCAAGCGAGGATCATATGTTTCGACACTTGAAACCATCTTCTCACCATCATAACCTCCTATGCAATATCTAAACCAGAAAGGAATGAAGGTTAATGAAGGACCCAATATTTAAAGAGTGAGTAAAAAAGTACAAAATACTCCTGGTTTAATTTCTTCAAATAGATACAAAGAACTTACAATTTCTCATTGAGCACAGCAACAGAGTGACTGCCTCGCCTTACATTCATGTTTGGTAGCTCACTCCAGTAACCCTCCCGTGGATCCAATTTTTCAGTTGATCTGACAAAGAAGAAAGCAGATTCCGAGTCATTTTCCTCCTACATTAGCTTGATAAATAAGACTGGTCTTGTGGAACAAGCCTAAACTTGTACAGGCACTTGTAGGCATCACTGGACAACCAATTTGATCCTCTGCTAGCTTTGATCCATCCCCACACAAAATGGACAGGCTGCCCCGGTCCATATCCACCCTTTGGATTTTGTAGAAGAATATGGGTAAGTGGTTGACGATAGTTCCAATCAGTCATAAAATTATAAAAGTTGAGGGTATCAAGTTGAAAAACAGTGATAGTTGAGAGTATCAAGTTGCAATTTAGCCATAAAATTATAAATATATGATAATCTATCTATACCTACTATATGTCCACATATATTAAACAATTTTTTATTTACTTAAATAAAATTCTAAACTTATGAAATATTTGTTGCAATATAGAAATTATATTTATTATTCCTAAATGTTATTTAGTATTTTCAGTTAATAATAAATTATTTAACTCTGCGAATTATTATTGGCAACCAACCCTATATTATTTGTTACAACTAAATTTCACATCCAGTTAGTATTTTGATTCAAAAAATTGGGTTTGATTTGGTCAAGTATTTCATTGCAAGTTATATACATTTTTCATTATAGAATCGTGTATGCATGGGTCATGTAAGATTTATATGAACCCAAACCTACCTACCCTGAGAATTGGTTTCACTTTTGAGGACCAGGCAGGCAAATATTATCTGTCCGAACCCAGATCCAATTTTGGTTTTTGTGAAGTTAGCTTGGTTCTTTGCTTAAGAGTCGGGTTCATGCTTTAAGAATGTTATATGTGTTTAATAAAATCATAAAAAATATAACCGCAGCATCGTGTGAGTAAAATACTAGCTACTCAACTAAATTAGGCTCTAGGCTAAATACAAATGACACAAAAATGACGACACAAATAGACATCTCAAGACCTGCCTAAAAAGGGAAAAGAATACACATTCTTCTACATTGGGCAGGGAGGTTGCCCCTGAGTTTTCGGATTCCTGTTGGCTGCTAAATAGATATATGTATCATATTATATATATGTATCATATTATATACTTCATGTGTTATAATAAATTCACAATTAAGTTATTGTCCAGTTGGTAAGTGTATATGTTTTTAACCAAGATGTCTCAAGTTCAATTCTTTATGTACCTAAAAATTTCTGGGTCTGAATGTGCTTCTATACTACTCCGCAAGCTAGAGATAGATGTCAATCAAAGTCCAGCTTGGAAAGAATCTGGAGAAAAAAATGGTCGAGGCAGAACTTTTGTGAGAATATCGGCCAACTGAGAAGTAGCATGAACATGATGGAGATGAACTTCCCAAAACTTGACCTTGGTCCACATAAAATGACAATCCACCTCAATATTTTTACAACAATGCTCATCATGGAAGACTGGGATTCTTGGTAAAAGTGGATGGCAGCTAGCACCAGTAAGTTGGTAGTTATAATGAGGATCATGAATCAAATTAGAGTAAATTCAGAAGTCATGGAAATCATTACTAGTACAGAAATCATGACTAAAAGTTACGGCAGACAATCTTGGCTGGATTACCCAAAGAACGTCTATAGCCAGCTGACCAAACTAGTCTCAAGTCTGCCATATCGAATGTCCGACATATACTATAGAGAATCTATTCTCCCCTTATTGGCCAATCCACATGGACCGCCAGCAGGATCCTAGGTAGGCATTGGTTTTGGCCATCATGTCCGACAAGCGTCAAGGTTGGTTGGTTTTGAGTGAAACAGATTCAGCACAAGAAAGCTCCAATAATTGAATTGACAATTTTCATGACCGACTGTCAACCTGGTGTCACCACTTTGTGCTGGTGCAAACTCCTGGCCCTAAAGCTATGAGCAAGAGAGACCATTTCCATCAAACCTAGAACTAGAAAGCCAGTAGATAGACATACCCTTTGGCAATGTTGTTTATGTTTAATGCAACCAAGGAGCAACCTCTAAGTTCCCTAAAACTACAAAAGAGATAGTAAATAAGATTTTTAATAGGGAATTATTTTTTACTTCTAAGACATTATACAAAATGCAAACAAAAACCCATAAACTGTATCATACATACAACTCAGTAAACTATACCAATCAAGAACCTCTTACATACCAAAGCATCCAACTGTTTTCTACAAACTGCTTTTCAACCTACGTCACATCTTTATACCAATTGAAAGTTAAAAACATAAGTGAATCCCCGAGCTAAATGATGCTAGCAAAGCTAGTTGAATCAGACTACAATAACAAGAATCAATAGGGAGAAGAGCCAAAGAAAAGTTTCCAGTGTGTAAGGCACCTAAAAAGTTAAAAACATAAGTGAATCCCCGAGCTAAATGATGCTAGCAAAGCTAGTTGAATCAGCTATAATAACAAGAATCAATAGGGAGAAGAGCCAAAGAAAAGTTTCCAGTGTGTAGGGCACCTAAAGTACAACGGCCACTTGATAGAAGAACAGTGTTTATTATTCACACTACATACGAGATAGTGAAAACAGAGAGGTCTAGTTTCAACCTTAGGTATGTATTTCCATCATATCCTCCGACAGAATAAATTGCACCTTTAAGTTCTGCTGCAGCAGGAGCAAACCGCTGTAAGAACAAAAAAGGAGTGGTAGTAAGAAAAACACCATGGATTCTGGCAAAAAAGGGAACAAATGGTTAGACATGGAGGCTAGTAGATGGGAAACTATTGACAAAATAATTATAGATGCATAAGAGACTTCTCGAGTCATTTTGATCCTGGTGCGTAGAAGATTAGAATATTATGCAAACATTTTGTGCTTATCGTTATATCATAACATAGTGGGAGGGAGATCATCAGCATTTTATGTACATGTAGCTAACCACAGCCTAGTGGGAGGGAGATCATTAGCATTTTATGTACATGTAGCTACTAGCAACCCACAGTCTAAGGGAGGCAATGAGGTTCACATATTTTAGTAAGAATCACATGAAGACTGGTAAAACAAGATATGTTATGTGTTTATATAGTTGGTATGAAATATGCTTTGGCCTCCAACAACAAAAAATTCCGGCTTCGCCATTGCATTTGACATTAAAATCCATTACCCAATTGTAATGTGTCAAACAAGAGTTAGACTAGTAAAAGATGTGCCATACACAATTTGAACTTAATCCAACTTTGTTCTGTTCAGAATATAAAATATGGTAGTCAACCCACCTTGGATAATGGATAGTGGGGCTCTACGTTGATCCTTCTCCATTGGTGGATCTTGTAGCAAAGCTGATAGTTACATGCACAACCACCTTGACTTTGTGACATTGAGATTGAGAAGTGCAGCATCTACCATCTCAAAGGGACGTCGAGTGAAATCAGAAATAACAAGTTTGGGTCAGCTCTAGATGGGTTCAGGTAAAAATGGGTTGACCCGTCTAACCCATTTAATTAATGTGTGGAGAGTCAAGAGTGCTAACCCGTTAATTGGATATGTCAGATTCAGATCCAATCTTCTAGCCAACCCCGACCCATTTCCCACATAATAAAGCCCAATCCTTACCCCTAATTCATTCCACAACCCCACAACAAACCTCTCCTTCCTCTACTATTCTTCTTCTTCCAGCTTGGTTCACCTCTATCCCTTCCCTCCTCTAACTAATTATCCCTCTTCCTCGTCTCCCAATCTTTATTTTTATGTTTTCTGAACGATTGGAGATTGTGTTATCATATTGAATCCATAAAGTCTTCTTAAACAATTAGATTCTCTCTCCTTTTAACATTTTTCTTGCTTTAAATTTTAAATTGGTTATATTTTGGGCAATCCATGATGTAATTGTAAATCATTGCAAATTTGTATAATTATTTGCAAATAATAATCAAATAGTTCATATAGTTCAATTATAATTTTTTGAATTGACCCATGTTTTAAACAGCTTGGAGTGGATTGGGTCGACCCAATTTTTAACGGGTCGGATTGTTAAGCATAAACTGGTCAGGTTTGTGTTTAAAATTAGATGGGTCAAGCCGAAACTGAACTGACCTGAGCCCAACCAGTTGCCACCCCTTCTATTGACTCGATCAACTAAAGCTAGAAACAATCTCATAGAATCAATCTATAAAAATCGACAAACTACTAATATAATTACAAACCTAGAAAATCATTCCAAAATCGATCTTACAATGTACCAAAATTGATAACCACCACAAAGCCTTTATACCAAATTTTTGGGTCGGCTAACAATGTACCAAAATTGATACTGGCCCAAAATGTTAACATAACATGATCATAATGTTCATGGTTTACTGAAATAACAGTCATTGACAACTCTTAACTTTTTTATTCTTCTACCATCCAACTTGAGTTATATATGATGAAAAACATATGCAACTTGAACTTCTCACAAAATCCCCCTCAAGTGCACATGGTAGGAAAATGTACAACTTAGAGTTGCAACCCTTTTGAAACTTTAAAAAACTAAAGAACGTATAAAATGACTTGACTAACTCAACACCTTATGTGCAGTCATTAACAACTCTAACTTCTTTATTCCTCTTCAAAATCTTATGCTATTCTGCACTACCTGCTGTTGTTGTCTCTAATATCATAGTCATCTCGCATTGCATACTGCTATTATATACCATCTCCTACTGTTGGCTCTAAACCCATTGTCAGTTTGCACCATCTGTTGCCGCTACTATGCACAATCTTCTACCGCTGGCTCTCAACCCACTACCACCTTTCACCATTTGTTGCCGCTACTATGGACCATATCCTATCGTTGTGTTATGCCCAATTTGTTGCGCCCCACCGAGACGGATTTGTGTAACCCTTCACGGACCGGGGTTATACGGAAAGCTTCCAGAACATTCTAGAAGATGGTGGAATCCCCCAGAAGGCTCGAGAATCTTCAAGAAGACTCAATATCATTCCAGAAGGCCCATGATCTTTCTAGATGGCACATGATCTTTCGGGATAGACTAGAAGCTTCCTTGTAGTTATCTAGATCTAGAAAATCCCTAGAATATTCTATTTCCAGAAATTTCTTGTAAGTCATATGAGCACTATAAATAAGTGGGAGGCCTCATTTGTTCCTCACCACCAAAACTTGTAAGCATTCTCCAAGTAATAGAACAATAGTTTCAATTTCCCAATCTTGCTCCACTCTTCTCTAATTTCTTAGCATTCTAGCTAAGCATGCATTCTAGCTAAACGGGTTCGGGAAGCACGAGTCTTCGAAGGAAGATAGTGCGCCGCACGTGACGAAGTGAAGGCAAAAACACTAAATCCATGACAAGTGGTATCAGAGCAAAGATCGATTGTTCCGACGTCGACGTCCGAAATCATCCACGAGGAGCAACCTGCATCGCCTAAGGAGAAGGCGAGGCCCTCGAGGAAGGCAAGAGCAATGAGTCATCGTTGGAGCGTGCCCTTGGCCAGTTGGCATCCCGCATGGATGCTCTTGGAGAAAGGCGTGACGGACATCGAGTTGCAAGTGGAGCAAAACCAGTCGGCTCACGAAAAATGTGCCCACGGGTTGGAGATGGATGTTACCCATGCCATGGCGCTGTTCCAAGAGCAATTCTGCGATATGCAAGCCGGATTCGAGGAGGAACGTCAGGATACGAAGGCGGAGATTGCAGAACTGCGCGAGGAGCTCAAAACCACGACATCGATCATCGAGAAGGCCATTGCTGGTGGTGGTTCTCCGAGGAGGGAGGCGGCACCGAAAGTGAAGTATCCAGACTCCAAATCCTTCAACGGCGTACGAGACGCAAAGGAAGTGAAAAACTTCATTTGGAGCATTGAATGGTACCTTAAGACAGTTCGCATCGAGGATGAGCCCGATAAGGTAAACACGTCTCTTTATTTTTTTGATGATACTATGCTATGGAGGCGCCGCAGATGCATCGAGAAGGAGAAGAGACTCAGCTCGACCGAGACTTGGGAAGATCTCAAGAAATGATCAAGTCTCAGGTGTACCCAGAGAACGTTGAGTTTGTGGCAAGGTGAAGCTTGCGTCAACTCAAGCACACCGGATCGATAAAAGATTATGTCACGGAGTTCACCTATCTGATGCTTTCCATTTCCAACATGGGTGAAGAAGATCGCATGTTCTTGTTTCTTGACGGTCTGCAACCATGGACGGCACATGAGTTGCAGAGGCAACGTGTCTCAGGTCTGAACACGGCCGTCTCAGGGGCCGAGAAGCTAATGGAGTATCAAGGGAGCGATACGACCAAGCCATGGTGTAAGACCCCTCTATATATATATATATATATATATATATATATATATATATATATATAATTGGTATAAAATTTTGTCTAGATATTTCCTAAACAAAATTTTTCTTGGTACAGGTATTACTATTAATACCATTACTTGTGGTAATTTCTTGTTATATTTGAGAACCATGTATGCATATACATATATATAGATGGTAATTATTAAAATGATATAGGATATATTTGGTATGGGCTTAATCCATATGTATATTTATTCAGTGAGTCTTCAGCCATAAATGTTGGCTAGATTTTGGATTAGTATTAACTATTAACCCAACCAACAGTTTCAGCATACACCCTCTCCAAGTAACCAAACTATTTTTTTGAGCTCACTGTGAAGGCTTTAGCACACATGGAGACCACCCCTCTCTTTAGTTATAACACCCTCTCCATGACATGATATTCACACCCACTTATTTTGTAACACACTTCTTTTCCATAATTTTCTAGTATACTTAGCCTTATAACTCCCACATCTTTTAGCTCACTAGGAGCAATTTAATGCTAGCACACATTTTGGGCTCATACTACACTCTTGCTAGCTCAAGCCACATTGGTTAAGTTTACACATTTTTGTTCACGGGGAACACAAAACACACAAACTTTAGTTCATGCATAAAGTAGCAAGATACCATCACCCCCCCCCCCCCCCCATTTCTAGGTACACCACTTACCATAATGTTATTGTCAACCTCACTAGTTTAGGTATACCCCCCTCCCATGCACTTGATGCTCTAATACTCTATTCTTAAAAATAAAATAAGTAAAAAATATATATTTTGCTAGATTTAGCGGACTTCGACTCCGGCACGCATTTTCGTGCAGATCGGATCCCAATGTCCAGATCAACGGGTTATTTTGAGATCGGCTTATCGGAATCTAATTTCGGATATATCGTTGGATTCGTATCGTCATTCTGGACTCGTAGACATATAATTTGCTAAGTATAGTGGACTTTTATTCTGATAAGTTTTTGGCACAAAGTGGGTCCAACGGCGGACATCATTTTGTCCCAAAATTATCATTTTGTCCATGTGTCCAAATTGGACTTATGGGTAGGCTATCCTAGCTAATTTGACCATTCTGGACACGGTGATATTTGTTTTATCATCCGACGATATCTGTAGATTTTTCCTTATATATCACCCTTAAATTATAATTAATTCTTATTATGTTCGTATTTCGGAATTCGTGCATCTTAACCGAGATCAGTCAATTCCAGTGATCCCATATCGCTGAAATTGACAAGATGACCATGTGGATCGCTAAATTACGATTGTTAGCCTTACGGTTGATCGTCTTGCCTCAATTTGCGTGTCGTAGGTCTCAATGTACGAATAATGAGGTATAAACTTGATATTTTAATAACCTACAACTCGCAATTCATATTATTAGTATATATATGTATATAATTAGATTTTGTAAAACTCTAAAACGATCTTTGAGTTACTAAGGAAAGTGTTGGTTATAGGCTTAGTGTCATCCCATATTGGTCTACTATACTAGGTCATCACTTAGCTAGGTGTCCAGTTAGAAGTTGTGTCGCACTACTAGTGTTAGAGTCTTGAACAAAGAATAGGAACTGAGATTATTATACCCTTTTTGACAGTGACAGCACACCAGGCTTCTTCCTTTGCATTTCCATTTCATTGTCTTGCTCGAGGCAAGTACCACTACAAACTTTATTTACTGCATATGATAATGAATTGTGCATGAACAATGTTAATACAATTATTTAAACTGAAAACCATATCTTACATATTTCTATGTACCTACCGTATGCTTCACATGCTTTAAACTGCTCTCAGTATCTTTCGCATGCTTTAAACTGCTCTTGTATCTCTCACATGATTATAACTTGGGTAATGGAGAAACTGCTAGTTGAGTACGTGATCAGACCCCTCTACAGTACGGAGCGAGGTCGCATCGCATGCAACCTTGTCGTAGGCCTTATCCCACATATTTGTACGTATGTACATCTATTGCTTGTGCACTTGTACGTACGTACATTTTATTACATGTACAGTTGTACACCAGTACATTTTATACATATTGACCGATCACGTACCTGCTAGAGTTTTAAACACTAGATATACATGTCGCCATGACAAATGTATTTACTACATGATAGACTAGGATATATCATATTTTTTTACCACATCTCTTTTCATTCCATGCTCAGTACATTTAGTTTGTAGAACCATTACTTGCTCCCTTCCTGACAGGAAAACGTTGTAGGCATACTTTCTGAGGAAGAGTTGCTCTGTGATCCTTACTATGGGCCCACTGCAGAGGACTAGGTCATTGCTCCCGAGAAAGTCCCCGCAGGGAACCTCGCTTGGTAGTCCCGCTTAGATTCTTTTTGGCTTAGTTGTTGAACTGTTTAGACTCTACCTTTTGGTCACTGAATTGTCTCCAGTTTAATACTTTAGAAATATAATGATTAAATCTTAACTTGTTTGCTTTCGCTCATAGATGTTGTGTTGTGATGAACAATTAAAGTATGATATTAGAACTGTTAGTATCTTAGACCTATTACTGTCTTTACTTAGAACATCTTATTATGCTATAACACAAGCGTAGGCTGGACATGGCCCGGTCCGGCCCAACAATTTGGGTAACGGGTCATGACACGTGGCGAAGGCCACCACCAAGCTCAATAGTGGTGGAGACGAGAAGGGTAACAGAAATGGAGCTCCGTCGAAGGACAAGCAGCCTGCGAAGCCTCAGACGGAGCGCAAGACTGAATGCTTCATGTACGGAGGAAACTACTTTGCACGCGACTGCAAGGACTATAGTGCCCCGCTCCGCGAAGACATTATATAGAAAAGAGCTATCGGTGCTAGCTTGAGAGGAAATCTTCACAAAGACGATTGATCTGGGTGAGTGGACAAGGACTATGTTTTCTGATTCTTTCACGCTTAATAAAGTATCCATTGTTTTGAATGTATGCTTGCATAATGAACGAACCCTTGCTATGTTAATCAAAATAAAAAGTTTACATGCTAAAGTAGATTGTCTCTATGATTGAAAGAACATTGTCATGCTTAATAAGAAGATAAAAGAGAATATTTACATGTCTCTAATCGTTTGCTATCTAGAATATATTTTCTGTTTAACCTTTTAGAACTATTGTCATACATGCGTAAATAAAGATTGTTTACATGTTCCTATATCATATACCGCAAAGATAGAAATGTATAAAAGGCACATTGTGCTGTTAAAAGAGATGATACGGCTTGTTCGTATAGAGAAAAAAGGGAGAACCCTTGGCTCTGTAATATGAAAAGAAGAGAATAGATGGAATAATTTCTGACCGATAAACTATACATAGTATAGTTTTATCTGATAGAGTTGCCTTCATGCATTGATCTCGGACAACTTGTACACAAGGACAATCTCCACAACCGGTTCTAGGGCACTAGAACAGCTCGGCCTTCATGTCCCTAATCGTATAATGCTATCAAGGATTTCATGCTTAATGTTATAGAAGCCATGCTTGAGTAAATAAATGATGATTCTTGTTCCTTTATCGTATGTTGAAATGATGGAACTGTATGGAACACTTGTGTTGTTAAAAGAGATGATACGGCTTGTCCGCATAGAGAGAAGAAGAGCTATCGACTCTGTTGATATGAAAAGAAGAGGGAAAAAAAAAATGTTTGCTTATCGATAAACTATGCATAGTAGAGTTTTTATCTGATAGAAGTTGCATTCATGCATTTGATCTGGACAACTTGTGCACAATGATGTAATCTCTCAACCGATCTCCGGGACACCGAGAACGCTCAACCTAAGAGGGAACAAGACACCCTGAGGCTAGAAGAGCTCACAACCAGGGAGTATTAGTCTATTAGTGAGATTGGCTTGTACGTCCTAACTGCTAATCATGGGGAGTGTGACCTATGGACCATCATATAGATAGGTGTCGATTAATGAAGAGCTGAATCATAATGCCATATCTGCTAGTATGTGTGTATATCAGTGAAGAGTTGAACCGTGAGTCACAGCTACTAGTATGAGCGAATATTAGTGAAGAGTTGAACCGTGAGTCACTGCTACTGGTCTATGCATGAATCAGTGCATAGCTGAGCCTTGAGTCACAGTTGTTAATCGAGTCGCATGCATATGTAAAGATTTATTGCAAGTCTAACAATGCAAAGACGTACAGGAATTCATGATATATGTTTATATTCAATTTATTCTAATCTTTGTCTTGTGCAGGAATGGAACGTCGACCTGTAAAAATTACTTAATAAGTGATGTTCGTATTTATTATGTTCTATTCATAAACTGCTCTTTAGAATAAATCAACTTTGCATGAGATGTCTCATTCAATAAGAATAATTGTGTTACCTAAATACTGTTATGTGTTACTAAAAGAAGAGTAATAAATGATATGTTGCTCCTAATGTCCCTAAAGAATTGAATTTGGCTCATGAAACACATTGCGCATGTTATGATAGAAAGAATTGTTATAGTGTGAAATTGTCCCTATTGTCTACTTAAATGAAAGAGACGAAATATGGTTTCGAAAATATTTTCAAAAGAAGTAATATGACTCTTATTTTGTACTGCATGAAATGAACATAGGAAAAAGATAGCAAGATCACCGATAAAGAATGTTTTCTCATGAATACTTAATGATTGTTTCAGAGGATATAGCATTTGTCATTCACGAGTGCAGCAATGTACTGACCTCCCCCCCCCCCCCCCCCCCCCACACACACACACACCGGTTTGACCGCAGGTACGAGATGTTCGAATGGATATTCCAAAACGATAGCCAGATCCTCATCCTCAGGAGCCGAAAATCAGAAGAAAATGCAAAGAGAGAGTTTTATATATAAGGGTTGTAATGTATGAAATGATATCATTGTAATTATGTATATCAAAAGAGATGTAAGCCAAGCATGGCATCTATTAGAGAGCTATTGAGAGCCTTGTAACCGATTCAAAGTTATCAAGAAAAAAGATTGTGTTTCTTATATCATAGTGTTAATTTGGTTTTCTGCATTCAAAGTTCCGCTGTGACAATCATCATGAGTTTCCCTCGGTTTTGGAGCCTCGGTCTTTCTCGGGCGGTTTCTTCAATATTCTTCCGAAATCTTGTGTTGAAACCCTGACCTCCTTTTTTTTGGATGATTTCCGATTTCTCTTTCCAAAATTGACTTGGTTTCACAAAGTTCGGCTTGCAAGGATGTGTTAAAGAATATTTTTCTTTTTTGCATTTTTATTTTACGTATTTTCCATTTCTATTTACGGTTATTGATGTCATTCTATTCATAATGTAGCCTCCATTTTAACAATATTCGAGGGAGTCCTTGTTCTCCTCTTTGATCTACGCCTTATTTTACAAGGTTCACAGTATCGGTATCGAACACTTTGTATGAGTATTGGTATCGGTGGTATCGGATCGGAGTATCGGATTTTTTGGTATAGGCAGTATCGACAATACTAAATAAGTATTAATAAATTACAAAAAAAAATTAGAAACAAAAAATATTTTTCATATTTATGCATTATTTTAGCATTTTTGTGTTGTTTTTTATTGAAATCGAATAAACAATAGTCAACCATGTTGATTGATTTAATTGCAATAAATAAATTTCTTCCTTTACATTCTTTTACAATCTTGTTATCTTGGACAAAGAAAACTATTAACCATTGTTAATTGTTTTTCATTATATTCTTATTAATTGAATATTCTACTGTTCTACATGTTTCAATTTTGACAAATTAAGACTCATAGAGGGAGGCACAAGATACAAGTAATGCTTAAGAGATAAGAAGCAATGCATATGGCAAGACGCAAGACGAGACAAGAGTCATAGGACCCATAATTAGTTTTGTCCGGATGTTTCTCTTAAAAAATTTGCACAAATAAAGATATAATTATATTCAGGATATGAGTTTTATGCATAGTAATTAGTTTTACAAAAAATAAACAAACAAATAAAAACAATTAGAATGCGGTATATATTTTTTTGGTTCATTTTTTTAAGCTGCTCTGGATTGGGTTGGATGTAGGGTGGGTCGGGTAACTGTTTATACCCGTTAGTCCGACCCGATAACAAACCCTAACACATAAATAGCGAGTGTCTCTGCCTCCATTTCTCTCCTCTTCGTCACCAATTTTTTTGTTTGTGCAACTGGAACAAAACAGAGGAGAGAGAGACTCCTCTGTTTTCCTCTCTCCTCTCCGCCTCAATTTCCCTCTCCCCTCTTTGCGTCCCCGCCTCCATTCCATTTTCATCCACGAGCAAAGGCAGCGACAATAGCGACGGTGGCAGAGAAGTGGGTTGGATGTTCCTCCGAGCACAAGCGACGATGACAGAGGTGGCGGAGAACAATTTCTATAATTACCTTTTGATTTGGAATTTGCGAGTTGTTTAGGTATTTTTCATCTGATTGTGAAGATTTTAGTCTCAATAATTAAGACCTCTTTTAAAATCCCTTGCTTTACTTGTGATTCATTTTTTCTTTTGGATTCTTTTTTTTTTTTTGAATTTTTTTAATTGTTGGAATTCAATGTTGAAAATTTTGTGGATATCGGATATGTATCGGCCAATTCAGACAGATACAATAAGATTTTAAACTGTATCGGCCGATACCGATAATTTCTTCCAGTATCGGGTCTAGTCCAAAGCCGATCCAATCCAACCGATATTGTAAACCTTGCTATTTTCCTTTTGCAAGCCAAACTTAGTGAGACAAGATCTTGATGACTAGCAGTACTTCCTACACATTATCTGCTTCAGTACTGGAATAGTTCAACATCACACTATCACATCTAAGATATAAAGAGTGCAACTGTTGAGAATCAATAAGGGACTTTTAGCCCCACATCGGAATTTGTAGTATGTAGAGGAGCTAGACTCCCTATAAGTAGTGAAGTAGTCCATCAATAAAATTACACCAACTATTATTTTCTACATGGTATCAGAGCCATAACTCTCTCTCTCCACAAAAAAAAAAAAAAAAAAAAAATTATGACTCTCTCTCTCTCTCCCCCCCCCCCCCCGAAGCAGCAGCCCCCCCTCCCGACCCCCCCCCCAACCCCCCCCCTCGCCCGACCCCCCTCCCGGAGCAGTACCCCCCTACCTCCCTCTCCCACTCTCGACATGGAAACCCTAACCCTAGCCCTAGCAGCCCCATCAAAACCCTAACCCTAACCCTAGCCGCCCAAAAAAAAAAAAATCAGTACCTTCTTTTTAGAAGATCTACTGCAGTTGCCTTCGAGAATCAGTACCTTCTTTTTAGAAGCTCTACTGTTGTTGCCTTCGAGACTCAGTATCTTCTCTTTAGAAGACCTACTGCTACGCATACGAAATCTCTTTAGATTTTCGTCTTGCTTCTGTTACGAAATCTCTTTAGATTTTCGTACACTCAGAATCCTTCTAGGATTTCTGTTGCGGCGTGCTGCATACTTCGCCATGCAAAGAGGCACAACTAAGTTTGGGCTATCCGAACACGTCATAATGACGCGGTTCTAGTTGGTCGCATACACTCCAACATATCAGTGAGGAAGCTAGTTTGTTGTTTCCCCCCCTGATCTCTATCTCAACTGTCAGAATATACAGTTGACGAAGACGCTACCTGAGATCAGGATTCACAGCAGATTGCTGACTAAGACGAAGACGACTCAAAAGAAGACGACTCAGGAAACAACAACTCACTGATTGCAGTTGCAGAAGTCATGGATTCCATCTATGGGAAGTTGACAGCAGAAGAAATGAAGGCCCTGGTCGAGGATCTCCTGACCAAGAGATTACCGGAGGCAACCCCACGCGTGACCCATACTGATGTGGATCCGTCACCGTACAAAATGGGGAAGTTGGACAAACTGGAGACGAAGTTGGAAGGCCCGACCAACTACTTGAAATGGTCGCGGCAGGCGATGCGGACGCTGAAGGGACGTGGCTTGGTTGGTTATGTAGATGGCCACACCAAGGCCCCTGTTGATCACTCCTCGAAGGAGTTTGCTGTATGGGACATTGTCAACAATGTCGTGGCTGGTTGGTTGACAGCCTCTTTGACCGACCAAGTGTCGGGTAACGTTGAAGCAATGGAGGGAGCTGCTGATATCTGGAGAACGTTGAAAGACATGTACTCCGGTTCGGGTAATCCCATGCGAGTCTTCCAACTGCAGGATGAGCTCGATAGGGTAATCCAAGACGATCGTACCATCTCTGAGTACGCTGCCTTGTTGAAGAAGTACTGGTCTGATCTTGACCATTATGATCCTCTTGGCATGGAGGATGCTCAGGTTGAACCGGCTTTTGCAAAATATTTCCAGAAATTTCTGGATTATATCTCGCGGCAACGAATAATGAAGTTTTTGAAGGGGCTCAACCCAGCGTTTGAGCAACGACGGAATGTACTTCTCGCACAACCGACGCTGCCGACATTAGAAGACGCCATAGCTGCCATGGCACAAGAAGAAGCACGGTTGAAGCTGATGCCTACCAAGGGTATCTCCCAGGGGGAGCAGGCCGGAGTTGACACATCTGCTCTTGCCACTTTCACACAGCCTCCTTCTACGGGAGGCGTTTGCCACAACTGTGGTGACACAGGGCATTACATCCGCTTTTGCCCGAAACCGACACGGACTCCCTCGAATGGTCGGGGTCGTGGTCGCGGTGGACGACGAGGTGGTCGAGGCAGCTACGGTGGTGGAAGGGGAACTTACTCTGGAAGCAACAAGACGCATCTGGCGGATGAAGGTGGGGACAATCAGCTGACGGACATCACTCCATTTGAGAGAGAAGTTCTCGAGAAGATGCGCGGCTCAAAGCTTGGTTCTGGTGAAAGACAAGTCATTCCTGGGGCGCCGTCCACTACAAGAGATTACTGCACTTACTTCTCCCAAACCAGTGCCGGTATACCTCCGCGTGCTCTTGCATCTGTCTCTCAGCCAGCTTGGATTATGGACTCTGGGGCATCTTGCCATGTCACGGGGTCCCGAGGAGAGTTCCGGGAATACTCTACTCTAACGCCGCCAGAAAACATTCAGACTGCTGATGGTACCTCCAGGCCTGTTACGGGTAAAGGCACTGTTGATTGCACTCCTTCCATCACTCTATCTAATGTCTTACATGCTCCTTCCTTTCCTGTCAATCTTATTTCCATTAGCGCCATTATCCTTGATCTAAACTGTATTGTTTCCTTTGATATTACTAATGTAACTTTTCAGGAGAAGGGAACGGGGAGACGACTGGGCACTGGCACATGGCATAAGGGTCTATGGTACTTGGACAGGAACGGTCTGGATAGAGCACTGGCATCTTTGGTTGCAGACGCCCAACCGGAAGTCCGAAGTCGAAGTGTCGAAGCCGAGCTGCTCCTCCATCATCAGCGTGTAGGACATTCTTCTTTTCCCGTTATTAGTCGACTGTATCCGTCATTATATCAAAAAGCAAATAAAGAGTTGTTAGTTTGTGATGCTTGTGAGTTGGGGAAACATACCAGAAGCTCCTATGTGCATTCTGGGCATCGATGTTCTGCTGCTTTTGATATGATTCATTCCGATGTGTGGGGCCCTTGTCCTACAAACGGTGTTAACGGTTATAGATGGTTTGTTACTTTTATTGACTGCTCTACCCGCGTAACGTGGGTCTACCTGCTGAAGAATAAAAGTGATGTTTTTGAGGCATTTCAAAGCTTCCATCAACGGGTAAAGACACAGTATAATGCTCGTGTTAAGTGTTTCCGGTCGGATAATGGGACGGAAATACCCATAGGAGGTTTGCTGCGTATTTATCCTTTCATGGTATACTACATCAAACCTCTTGTGCATATACACCAGCTCAAAATGGTGTTGCCGAACGAAAAAATAGGCACCTGCTGGAGGTAGCTCGGACGATGATGATGGCTATGAATGTCCCTAAATTTTTGTGGGGGCAGGCTGTCTTGACAGCCTCTTATCTCATCAACAGGATCCCCTCTCAATTACTGGACTGGAAGACGCCTTTGGAAATGCTCACGGGGACAACTGCGTACACCGTTCCTCCGAAAGTATTTGGTTGCGTATGCTTCGTCCACGATAACAGGCCTGGTGTTGGTAAGCTGGATCCTCGAGCACTTAAGTGTGTCTTTGTTGGGTACACCGGAACACAGAAGGGTTACGTCTGCTGGAGCCCGGTTGAACGGAAGCGGTTTGTAAGCATGGACGTTACATTCAGAGAGCTGGAACCTTATTATGGTTCGGACGAAGGTTCTGCGTTTGGGAACACGCCTCACACAGCGGGTGTTAAACGTGAGGGGGAGGTAGTACGCCCAAACGTAGTTGTCGGATCGGTACCTTGTCATGTCGTGACAAACTGGCAGAAAGGGAGAGAAAGCATCAATGATACTGATACGGAGGATGAAGAAGACAATACGTACATTTCGCAGGGGGAGAAGCAGACAAGGGAAAAAGAGCTCCAAGTGTACAGAAGACGACAGCAGAGGTCCAGTACTGTGCCGTGCCCTGTGCCAAATGTGCCAAGTCCCTCGTCTACTCCTGTCCCAACTCCTGAAGATGTTACTCCCGTACCGGATCACTCGGATTCGGAAGCGGGTCTCTCCGACTCGGATGGTATGCTTTCCCCACCTCCTATTGCTCCCTTAAGGAGGTCTTCTCGCATTAATGCGGAAAAGGCTCCTATTCGTTATCAAGATTATGAACATGATATCGCCAACTACTTGTCTTATTCTAATATCTCTCCGACTTATCAAGCCTTCCTCACTTCGTTAGACTCCACTTCTTTACCTAAGAATTGGCAGGAAGCAAAGAAGGACCCAAGATGGAAAGCTGCAATGATGGAAGAACTTGGGGCACTAGAGAAAAATAAGACATGGGAGCTGGTGCCATTACCTGAAGGGAAGAAAGCTGTGGGATGCAAATGGGTTTACACAGTGAAGGAGACACCAGAAGGAAAAGTTGAACGATACAAGGCGAGACTGGTTGCAAAAGGCTATACCCAGACATATGGTATCGACTATGATGAGACTTTTGCCCCAGTAGCGAAAATGAGTACCGTAAGAACGCTGGTCTCCATTGCAGCAAACTATGGGTGGAAGCTACACCAGTTAGACGTAAAGAACGCATTTCTTCATGGAGACCTACAAGAAGAAGTATACATGGAGACTCCTCCGGGGTGCTACTCTGTGTCAGACTCAGGTGAAGGAACGTCACATGGAAAAGTGTGCAAACTGAAGAAGTCGCTGTACGGGCTGAAGCAATCTCCTCGAGCCTGGTTTGACAGATTCAGAAAGGCTGTCACTGGCATGGGGTACCATCAGACAAATGCAGATCACACGGTCTTCCTCCAGCATGCAAGAGGCCACATAACTATACTTGCTGTATATGTGGATGATATAGTGATCACAGGTGATGATGCTGATGAGATCACTAAGCTGAAGTCGAAACTCGCTAAGGAGTTTGAGGTGAAGGACTTAGGACAGATGAGATACTTTTTAGGTATCGAGGTGTGTGATGGTGAACAAGGAATTGTTCTCTCACAAAGAAAATATGTACTAGATCTGCTGAAGGAGACAGGGATGCTGGGATGCCGAGCAGCAGTCACTCCAATTGACCAGAAGTGCAAGATGGGAGCAGAAGCAGGAGAGCCTGTTGATCGCGAAAGGTATCAAAGGCTAGTAGGCAGACTGATTTATCTAGGGCATACTCGTCCTGATATCTCATTTGCAGTAAGCGTTGTAAGCCGCTATATGCATGATCCAAGAACGGGTCATATGGATGCAGTATTTCAGATCCTAAGATATCTGAAAGGGACGCCGGAAAAAGGACTGTGGTTCAAGAAGAATGGATGCACAGATATTGAGGGATACTGTGATGCAGACTGGGCAAGCTGCATAGACGACAGAAGGTCTACCACGGGGTACTGTGTTTTTGTAGGAGGAAACCTGGTTTCATGGAGAAGCAAGAAACAGTCAGTGGTAGCACGGTCGACAGCTGAAGCAGAATACAGAGCAATGGCTCTAGGGGTGTCAGAACTACTATGGGTGAAAGCACTGCTGACAGAGTTGAAGTTGGATAAGGGGACACCGTTGCATCTTCTGAGCGATAGTCAAGCCGCAATAAGTATAGCGAATAATCCGGTTCAGCACGACAGAACGAAGCACATCGAAATCGATCGATTCTTTATCAAGGAGAAGCTGGAGCAAGGGATACTGAAGATTGGCCATGTCCGCTCAGAAGAACAAGTGGCAGACTATCTGACTAAGGGTCTTAGCTCATTAAGTCTGTCGAAGCTATGTAACAAGATGGGGATGATCAATATCTATCGTCCATCTTGAGGGGGAGTGTTGAGAATCAATAAGGGACTTTTAGTCCCACATCGGAATTTGTAGTATGTAGAGGAGCTAGACTCCCTATAAGTAGTGAAGTAGTCCATCAATAAAATTACACCAACTATTATTTTCTACAGCAACATAACAAGCAATATTCAGAACCCATATCTACTCTAGATAAGGAAAAGGGTGGGAAAAACTAGAAAGATTTAATTGGGCATTAGCCAAGATAAAGAAAACATAGGGAAAAATAAGTAAATTATGCCCTTTTCAAAATTGGTAATTGATGTCATTAAGCAAGCTTGATAGTAATGATATTGTGGATGCTAGTGAATAAAGTTCCCTGAGCAAAATTTGACTCCACTTCCCATGATATTCAAGTTGGCAGTAGTTCTAACACATTATTGGGAGGGAGATCAATTACAAAAGTAAATACATGGTTACCAACTATGATCAAGGTTATATGGAGAAAATAAGATAAATATTTCTATGTATGGATGCATAAACAGATCAAGTGTAACCAAACAAGAACGCCAACAGCCCCTACACAAGAAAACTGTCTGTCACTGAATGTAATAGAGATGTTGTTATCAATGAACAGGTCCAGGACATAAATGATTACACAATCAATTCATCAAATAAACTAATCAACTTATGTTTAGACAAGTGTATAAAAGTAAACTTGCACCTAATAGATCAACAATCACAGAGAGAAAGGTCATCTTGTCATCATAAACTATCATCACTACCATCATAACCAAACTTCTCCCAGCAAACTAGGGTCTGCTACAGATCATTACTCTATGACCAAAAATCATTGATTAATTGTGAAGCGCATGCAACCAGGTGACAATTCCCTTGCCAATGAAACATTCAGCTACAGGGGATGGTATACATCCATGAGGCCTAATAGTAGCAGTAAACCCAATATCAATATTGAAATTTATAGAATGAAAGCTTCCTAAGAGCAAATTTGTAAAGAGCACACTACGGTAACAAATATTATAGAAACCATCAGAGCAGTATAAATTCCTCGAAAACTAAGGAAAACAAAGTGCAAGTAGGACAAAAATTAGGTTTGACTGGCAAGGGTTAGCATTACCTTGTGGATCATTGATTGATTATTATTCCACTTATCTAGTGCCGGATCATATGTCTCAACGTTTGAGAAACACTCTACACCGTCTCCTCCACCGATAGCATATATTTTCCCATTTAAAGTAGCTCCAGCTAGACTGCCTTTCTTAGATAGCATGGACGCACATGGCATCCATTCATCATGTCTCCGGTTGTAATACTCGACTTCATAAAAGTTCAAAAAGGAACGTCATTGTCGTCTGTCAGTGGGATGATTGAAGCTAGAGAATGGAACATTAAATAATGGTTACAGAAAATTAACAAATGATACCTGTATCAAACCATGAACTGTCAATTCCGCCACCAATAACATAAAGGATGCCATCTAATGCAACAGCAGATAGGAAAGACCGAGCAGATGTCATTGGCTTCAAAGGTGTTAATATGTCCAGGGATGGCGAAAAACAATCAAGTGACGATAACCACATGGAACCATCGAAACCTCCAATCAAGTAAATAACATCATCTGAACCCAAATAATGTTCAACAAATTTGTCTATAGAATCATCAGTGAGTGCGAGAGAATGATCAATCTTTGATTCAAGCTCTTTAACACAATCCTTGAAGAAGTGGTTCATTCTTTCTGTGTCCCTAACAAGATTCTTCAACTGTAGCACTTCTTGATCTAAATCAACCTAAAACAGAAAGTAAAGAGAACTAGGAAGAAAGAACTATGTAATGGATATATGTGACGAACAAACAAGGTAAGCAATCTAGCTTTTCAAACACTATGGTTAACATTCCATCGAGTGCACATACCCACAAAAGAGAACTTGGAAGAAAGAAATATGTAATGATGTATGACCATGACAAACAAACGAGGCAAGCAATTTAGCTTTAGAACACTACGGTTAACATTTCAGTGGTTCATTACCCTTCAGCTCGGTAGCATCATGATCTATATTGCCTAAAGGCCCTAAACACATGAAAAAGCAATAAAGAGCAGATCACATATCCCTTAAGCACATGAGAAAACAATACTAGGGCAAAATTTTACAAAATCATCGGTGTAGAGAATAAACATAAACAGTCAGTACCGTGCAAGTTGTGTATGTTTCTATACAACTTCATGTTGGGTTGTGCATGGAAAGAGGGGGGTAGACAAGTAGTTTTGTGTGCAAAAACAGAACGAAAATGTATGCCAAAAATTGATTGTAGGCTACATGTTAGCCTAGGACTTTGGTCCCTGTTGCATTTTATTTTTCGTTGACCCTTGGCGGCGGGATATACCAGATATAGGCTCTCTGGTATGTACGGGATAGCCTTTTAAATCATGTGATGAGGGGATTCTCAAGTTGTATTATATATAGTAATTTGGATTGTAACCTGGGTACTTAAATGTAGAGCAAACCGTAGGGTTTGACAGTTGTGTATTATGATAGTTTGTCAATATTACTTGTACTTTCAGTTATGGTCTTTATTATTTATTGGTAACAGGTTGGTACCGTACTATCTTAATCTTACCTTGTCTCTTATCACATTTTGGTTTTCTTTTCTCTTTGCTTTTTTCATGGTTTTATGCTATCATTGTGCATTCCTTTTTGTACGTTGCTGGACTCTTTCCTGACAGTCCAGAGTTGCATCTCAGATCTCGTAATCGAAACAGAGGATCTTTCATACTAACCTCTTGATGGCGCATCACAGTCCTAGGAGCACGCCTACACCAAAGTAGGACTCTTTCTTTTTGTTCACTGTGGCGTTTAGCCCAGGACACATGCTTAGCCCTTGATATCTGAAGTTTGTTCCCTTTTTGTCAAACTCCAGTATTGTATATTACTTCCATGCTATTCTTTTGAGCAAGGTCATGCAGTGATATATTGTACTATGCTAGCATCCACACTTTGTGTGTTGGTTTCCTGATCATCTTATATATGATATTACCCGATGCCACTTTACTGGTTTCCATATATCATGACCATTCTTAATTATTACTCTTGATGTTGTTTGGATTGAGATACAAGAATGCTAGTAGGCCAATAGGATGATATTGCGTGCTAAAATAACACAACAAGATACTTAACCACGGTACAGGGTGCTGGTGTACTTTGTATTGCGTAGCTAGCAAGTTTAGCCTTCTTCTCCGTATTCTGGTACTAGGACGTCACAAAGAGGAGAAGACTAGTACGTCGACGACACTCAAAGAAGATCAAGAAGTGTCGATCACTTCAGAAACATCTAGATGGGATCAGGACAAGGAAGATGAGCTTGCCATGACCCCAGAGAGGCAAGAATGAAGATGAGGTCGTCATGGTTGTTGGTGACAACGAAGAAGATGTTCAGTGAAGCTAGGGTTTGCAGCGCTCAAAGCTTTAAGCACCCTGTGGAGCTTCAATCCTCCCACAACAAACTGATGAGCAGCTCCGACAATGAGGAGCTTCTTGAAACTTGGTGTGATTTAAGGGATTTGAGTTTTGGGAATTTGAGATTAGCGTTGAGAATTTGGGTTTAGGGGATTTGGTTTTAGGAATTAAGGTTAGAGTCTTGAGCAGAATTATAGTTGCTATAATGTTAAAACATGTAACCAATAAATCTCCTAAGACAAAAAGTACAATCGGAGGGGAGGGGAGTTCTCCTAACCGATGTGAGACTAAATCTACAGTATCTCTGAGACTTGGGCCTGATTTAAGGCATTGGGTTCTATTTATTAGGAATGGTTTAGTATGGTCTGGTTTTAATTTTTTCTATATGGGTTTGGTCTAGTCACAAGACATGGTCTATTTGGCTTATTATGTGGTTTAAGGTTTCAGCCTCCCTGCCTTTCTATATAAAGGCTAGTATTCAGATTTTATTTTTATTGAATGAATATTAGAGAAATTTATTTTGAAGTCCATGTCCGCTCTTGGAATAGGATTTACTATTTCTTCTTTCTCTATTAAGTCTACCATCATCTAAATGTTGGGGAGGGTTCTCTTTCTATATGGAGAAAACCCAGGTGTGTGACGAGCGTCATCCAAGGTTGTCCAAGGTTTGGAGAAGTCAAAGGAGTCGACATGGTTCAAAAATGGGAGCCAAAGCAGCCATTTGTTGGCATGTGGAATTACGCTTGGGACTCGTCGTAATTTGAGGCTTTCTATCATTATTTGTGCACACTTCAATTATGGTAGCCAAACCAGAATTCCGATTTTGGGCGCAATCAGCATGTGGGGTCAATTTTGATCATATTTGGAAGGCTCATATTGCTCCAGACTTGGGATCTTTTGAGGGATGTCTATAGTAGGGTTTCTCAACCCAAATGGAGGCTACAAAACATAAGAGGGGTTTCTCAACCCAATTGGCGGCTACACAACATAAGAGAGGGAGACGAGGATAGTGAAAGATATTCAAGGACGACTCGGGGGAGATTATTCGTAGTGTTTTTTGTGATCTTGCTCGGGTAACTTGTATATATTCTCTGTATTTTACATTTTCTATTTTGAGTGGTTGTGGTGATTCATTCTCGAATTGGTGTGAAAAGTTTGACAGGGGTCGGCGTAACTTCTATTTTCATTAGTGGAACCTTTTTAGAGTTACTCCGTATCGTACCGTAATTTTCTCCTGATTTGAATTTCAATGTGAAAAAACTTTGTATTTGCAATTGTGTGTTTGTGGTTGCATGATTAGACGTTTCTAGGTTCGTTCTTTATTCACTCCTTGCGGAAAGGAATGTACGTGCGCTTGATTCTAATGATGTTACAATATAAGTTTATTTAAGGGATTCTTATCTGGGTGTCAGAGCGGTCAAAATCGAGGACCCCCTCTCCCTCAATTTTCTGGCCTTCTTACATATCGTACTGCGCAGCTCGTGGAGGAGTCCAGCCCGTCATCCTGCAACCCAACATCATCGTCTTTCGGCGACATTTCGTCAACACCACATAGAATCCCAAGCAACCAGTAAAATGTCATTATTTACAGTTTGCAAAATTAAAATACAAGAACCTCGGACCTCCTAATCAAGACCTAAGAAATAAAAATGAACATCACATCTTTTTAGCATAGTTCTTTTGCACAATGCTCAATAATAGTGATAGAAACCACTGCACAAAGACAACTGAGAAGAATACGCAAACCTGTCTCTTCTCTAAATTCTCAGTCCGTTCTTCTAGTTTCTTTATAACTTGCACCAGCTGCATAAGCCAATCCATGAATAGTATTAGTATGTAGTAAGATAGGAGAGAAAATTAAAGCTTTGGACGCATTAGTTAATTAGAGCTATACAAGTTATACTACCTCAGTAACTCCAAGATTCATGTAAGATGCATTTGACATTTCTCCACACTCAACATAATCATTACAAAGGTCAAATGTATTAAATATTTTTTGCTTCTTAGCTGAGACACTGGGCTCATCCAAAATCTGTCCACCATAGTCATGCATGTCCCCAGGAATACGAGAAATATCACCATCGTCAATGCAACACTTGGAAGATGATACTAAATGCTGACGATCAGCAGCCAACTTTTCTAGTTTATGCAGCACCCTTTGTTCTAGGTTTTCTGATTCCTCATTACCGGATTGTCGTTTTTGGCCAATTTGTTTTGCCCCATATGACGAAGGGCTACCACCTGAAGACATGTTTTGCACATTATCCTCTGCCAACTCCTCCCAATCTGACACTGCCTCTACAGATTCTGAAAACTCAAGTACACTTGATAAGGTACGGCGCAGGCTGGTATGACTAGAAGCTCCATTATCACTGGGCATAAGTTCAAGTTTATTCTCATTTACCAAGTTGCTAGATGGCTTTAGATCCCCTGCTCTCTTTCCAGCACTAGTGTTAAGTCCCCATTGGACAGCTTCCTTCCATGTAGTGCACCGTAGTGACGGAAAATTATCACTAGTGTCAACTCCCCATTGGACAACTTCCTTCCATGTAGTGCCTCGTAGTGATGGAAAATTATCTTCTTTGCTTAACATGTCAACCGACTTTTCTGATTGACATGATGAAGCTGGCAATGCGGAGAACTTGCTCAATGAAAGAGAAGACTGCACATTATTGACTGAAGGAAGAGAAGGTTTGAACAAGCCAATTAAGCCTTTTGTCTGTGCATGGTCAAGCTCGAACCAAAAGTGATGAGAACTATAGTAATTTTTTTCAAGTATATTCTTATACTGGTCTTCGTTGAGTGGTTTGCATTGGGACCTGATGCGGATGGAAACCTAAATTAAGAAGAAAAGTGACAAGCACAGATGAAATTGATTCAACATCTGGGGGATCAAGCAAATCCACCAAGATCATTTGCATGAAACGTGAACAAAATTTAAGTGAATAAAACCTGTGCAGGATATGGTGTTTTCCCCAAGCCACCATCTGCCCAAGCGCAGGCACCAATGTACAGCTGGCCATGAGTAGTAGCTTCATAGATGCCATGTAGTTTCCTATCGGTAAAATTGAACAGGAACAAAGGCAAACCTGTACTAATGTTTCTCACGTAGCTGAAGTGTCCATAGGGTAAGCCTGTCAAGTATATCAGTGGTTACATAAATCATCAAAAGTAACCAATTAGATTAGGTATCTTAAACTATATGCAGAATAAACTTTGGACAAATATTCGTAGACAGTTGTCAGTGACTTGATTTTAGCGAGACGCCACATTGTTATGTTGTAACTGGACCACCCAACTACATATGTTGTAACCAGCAGGAAAAATACATACAAACTTACATGCAGTAAAAAAGTTCTAGAGATAAAAAGAATACATGAATGAAAGGTCTCGAAGAAAACACATTCATAAGAATATATAAGAACATACCAAACAATTTCTTTGAGAGACACTCAGCCATAGTATCATGTGTGCAGCCAAAAATAACCCCACCCAAGTTGCTCTTGCTCAATCCTCGACAAGAGTAGTAGGAATTTGAAGGCATGTTAGACCAAGGAATGTTCTCACAGAGAGTGTACGTCTCTTTCTTCCTTCCTGCCCCCATGGTGTCTGTTTTTGGATATAGAAAAGGAAGTATTTCCACAGTAAGAACAGGTGTGACAACAATAGGAGCTACAAATTAAATTTGTTATTTGACCTTAAATGAAAACAATATATACAATTATTATGACTATATCTTTCCTTGCAACAGGTACGAGATACCAAATATTATACAACAATTTATAGTAGATGGTGAATAATCCTCATACAAAGTTTATGTGAAAGAACACTGCTAGAGAACGTAGAAGCAAACTCAAATAGAAAACATTGTATTCCCATAGACATCCATGTCCCTCTACCAATTTAAGCTCGAATGCTAGCACGTAGCAGAAAAACAACAAAAGAGAGCGAAGAAAACAAGAATTAGGAATCAGGCCTACAATTAAGGTGCTCCCAAACAAAAAACAGGGACAAAGTTATAAACACAAATGACATACCCATCTGAAAGGGCAGAATCGGTAATCTACCACATTTGTCAGTGAGATGAGCTTTCCTCATTGACATGTCACACCATAAAAAATTTCAAATTCAAGTTCAAACAAAACTTCCTCGTAGATCAAGTGTGTATTGGGTCAAAAAAATGGATTTGTGCCCACAATGTACCTTTTTTCCCTCTTTTTTCACATAATATTGCAGAGCGAGCTTGCACCTCGAACTTTAGATAACTGATACAGTATTCGAGTCATATGTTGCACCGACACGGATACAACATAACACGGCAAGGACACAATGACATGGAGATGCACCTATTTTGGTGTCCTATTGTATTTTGGAGTGTCCGGTTTGTGTCCAATTCGTGTCCAACACAACATGGCCCACACTTTTGGGGTGTATGTGCTTTCTAGTACGAGCATTACCATCACCTCAAAACTCCAAAGTAATATTGATGGTAAAGGGACAATCTTATTTGATTCTAACATTGGAACCGAGTTTTCAAAAAAGATTTGGGGTTTGGTAGAGTTGGGCCTCTAAGCTCCAAATTACCTTTGTGGCGCATTTGATAATGATTGTGGAGTTTTACAAAACTCTATTTCTAACTCCAAAACACAAACGCCTCCTAACTTAAACATAATGGAGTTTAATCATAACTCGAGTATTGTCAATGGAGTTTCGTCATTTCAAATCCCAGTTTCAAAACCGCAAATTCCACGATAAACACAACTCCACTTTACCAAACTTTGCTGCCAAACTAGGCCCAAAAGTTTAACTAAAACAAAGTTATCTCGTTTTGAGGACAAGAACACTATGTTGCACGTACGTGAAAATGACACAGGCACGGCACAATATAGACACCCAACATATAGAGACAGACTTTTACGTGTCTATGTTATATTTCTGAGAGTCTTATGCCGTGCCCAACACGTGTTCAACGCGACGAGACACCGACACAGCACCTTTTTGGAGTATCCGAGCTTCGTACATAGTTCCTCTACCAAGGTAAAGTGTTTCTACATAACAGCAAGCCGCAAAACCAACATCAAAACCCCTAAATCCCCTAAATCCACATTACCAATTAACAATATTCCACAAAAGCATAATCTACTTGTCACGTTCAAGAAGAAGTGCTCCATAGTTCATTTCCAAGAAATTTCATCTTTAAAAACACAGGGAACAAAATTATTTCCAGTCAAGAATCCCTAGTAAAACCTATTTTCTGCACAATCCCTTCAATGTCGTTGGAAAATTAACAGGAAAGAAAAAATGTGCTGCAAGAAACAGTAACAAAAATATAAAGAAAGTAGACCTAGCAATAGGGAAAAACTCCCACTATCTTCTTTACTCTTTAACCACTCTAGGAAAAATAATAGTACTTGAGGAAAAAAAATTATATATATATACGTAAGAAATAAAAATTATGTGAGCTTTTCCCAAAAAAAAAAAAGGAAAAATATGTGAGGAGAGGAAGAACAGAAAAATCCTGTGCAAAATCACCTCTGGATGGACAGAGAATGGGTTTTCTTTCTTAAAGAGAGAGAGTGTGTGTAAGAATAGGTTGGGAGAGAGAGAGAGAATGAGTTTTGGGAGAGAGAGAAGGGGGAGGGTGGCGTGAGTTGTTTACGCCTTTTGAATGAGGAGACCACCCCAAACCAAACTTTCCATTTGAAGGCGGTTTCTTGCAGAGCAATACACAATTACGGAATTGACCTTGAATTCCAATCACCTCCCGGTTACAGTCACTCGCCTTCTTAACAACGACGCATGCCTTTGCATTGCGGTTATAATCACAGGGGTATGCTCTAATATGTGAGATGTATTTCGTTCTAATCTTATAGCGACAATTTTAGAAGGGCTATTTAGAGTTTAGACCCTAAATTTAGGCAATTGATAAAGGCACTGCATAATTTGATCGGGACTAGCCCATTTGTAAGTTTGTGTTATTTACAAGTTTGTCATTGAAAAAATTTATTAGGACTAGCCCACTCTTTAGTATAAAAGTCACTTTTTTTTCCCTATTTTTTTCCTCTTCTTCTTCCTTAACCCATCCAAGAAGAAGAAGAAGAAGAAGAAGAAGAACAACAACAACAACAAAAATGTTAAACCCTAATATTGGTGGAAATCCTAATATTGTTATCCCTAATTTTTTTCTCATTTCCAATTTCGATGGCACCCAAAGGCTCCTCATAATATACGAACCATAATATGGGAGGAAACCCCAATATTGCTGTTCAACTATTGTAAACAAGGACTGTCCAATTTTCTGGCAGTCCTACAAACTGACTGGACTGCCAGAAAACTGGGCAGTCCTAAGTCACAGCATGTGAAACAAAGGACTGTCCATTTTTCTGGCAGTCCTTACAGTATGTAGGACTGTCCAGTTTTCTGGCAGTCCTGAATACAGTAAGGACTGCCAGAAAAATGGGCAGTCCTTTGTTTCACATGTTGTGACTTAGGACTGCCCAGTTTTCTGGCAGTCCATTCAGTTTGTAGGACTGCCAGAAAATTGGGCAGTCCTTTGCAATTACCACTAGAATCGGTACCACGTTGCAGAAAGCATCTGCATACAATTGGAATCATTGGGATCCTCCGTTGAATAATAATAGCTAGGCCTACTGGTTTTCTAGATCTATTGTTTTGTATTACAGTCCTGACACCATATTGATACTTCCATCTATTGTTTTATATTATTTTTCCATAACACTGACCAAGAAAGCTAAATACCAACATCAGTTCCATATATATACCATCAAAAATATCTTACCTAATGGACATGCCAACCTATCCAATTATTTCCTTCACCACCAAAGCACTATAAATTCTTACAAGAATCCATAGCCATATTCCTTAACCCATCAGGATCCCATCATTTTATGTTCAATAAACTGAATGGACTGCCCAGTTTTCTGCAGTCCATTCAGTTTGTAGGACTGCCAGAAAATTGGGCAGTCCTTTGTTTCACATGTCGTGACTTAGGACTGCCCAGTTTTCTGGCAGTCCATTCAGTTTGTAGGACTGCCAGAAAATTGGACAGTCCTGGTCGACGCACAGTTTTTTCGTTCGTGCATACTTGTGTTTAATTTAAATGGATTTTCCACTCCGAATGTAGTTTAATTCAAATGGGCTACAGACAATTGAAATAAACAATGTAATGGATGCTTGAATTTTTCAATTTAATTTCTAGGGTTTTGGAAACAAATAGAGAGAATTTGGGTGCCATCGATCTTCTTGAGAAAAAAATTTGGAAGAGAAGGGGAAGAAGAAAAGAAAATTTCTAGGGTGGAAGAAATTTCTAGGAATTTTCAAATTAACTTCTTGCTTGGAGATGGAGAAATGGTGGAGGAGAAGAGGAAGAAGAAGAAGAGAGGAGTTAGGGTTTAGGAAGAGAGAGAAAAAATTTTGCAAATGAGAGGGAAAATTTGGGTTTGGAGAAATTTTACTTTGGGACAGCCCTAGATAAAAAAAATGGGCTGTCCTGAGTAAAACCCCAAAAAATTTGGGCTAGCCCCAATCCGGGCTAGCCCCGATCAAAAAAGGCAGTGCCTTTATCAATTGCCTAAATTTATAACCATTAAAGTTTAAGGTCTGACATATACAGTTGAAATTTTTAAAATCTGAATTTTATTATTTGTTTTATTATGGGTTATTTATAAATAGTCCCTTATGGTTTATACGCATTTTGGTAACTGTTTCTGCTGCTTAATTTTTCACTCATTTTCTTCTATGCACCAGAGGGTTCAACTAATTAACTCTATAAACCAGAGGGGTGTTCTTTATTTTTAAAACAGCAAAAACAGTTACCAAAATACGTATAAACAATAGGAGGTACAACTAATTAACTCTTTTATTATTTGTATTATACCCTCCATATGAAGGTTTCATTGTTAAGCATTGGAGGGGATATAATAGACAAATTAAAATAAATAATAAAAGTCGAGTGTCTAAACTTTTTAATTTGACAAGTCAGAACTTAAACTTTAAACTGATATAAAATAAAAAATCTAAACTCTAATTAACCTAATTTTAGAATGAAATAATATACTGACTCTTTATATTTCATGACACCCCCTTCCCTAGTATTTCATGAGTATTACATATAGGAATATAGCAAATGTCCCTATTAAAAATATACAAACTAACATATATCTCTACTTTTTTTAGAAACTAACAAATACCCCCTTTTTTTTGTAAATAAGCCAAAAAAAATTTATTAAATAGTTGGGGTATATCTTAGAATATTATTTGTTACATAGAAAAGAATATAGGCATTTGCTATTTTTTTATGGATATTTTAGAAAATGCCTCCGTTTTAAATATGGAAACTAACATATACCCCTACTTCTTAAAAAAACTAGCACATCCCCTCATTTCTTTGTATGGAACAACAAAATATTTAAGATATACCCCCACTATTTTAACTTAAATTTCTATTGTTTTACACGAAATGGGGGTATATGCTATTTTAATATAAAATTTGGGGCATACACTAGTTTTAACATTTTAAACGGGGGCATTTACTAAAATATCCCATTTTTAAAAAAAGTCGAGGTATATGCTAGTTTCAATAATTTGAATTAGGACATTTGCTAAGATACCCCTTACATAACTACCCGTGTTAAAAAAAATAATTACATTCCACCCCTATTCTTTATAAATTTTAAAAAACATAGGAGTGGCCTGTGTTATATGTTTCTGTATAAAATATAAACCATATGGGTGATCCGTCTAATTAGTTTCAAACTATGGATGGTTTTTATAAGGGTAAAACTTAAAAATGGTTAATACAATTTGCCCTTTTACAATCTAGTGCAATGTGCCCAAAAAATATTATAATTATTATTAAAACAGTTGATAAAATGAATAATTCTATTCAAATATATAAAAAAAAGATTTAATTGTGATTTGCCACATATATGTTTTAATAATTTTTTATATATGTTTAGTTAGATAATATGATGTACTTACTTTAAAAAAAAATTGAATATTAAACATATGTTATTATTTTTTTATATTTTAAGGTGGTTGGAATGAATTTATAAATTTGTTTATCAGCTATATTAGGAGATACATGCACGGTTGTTAGAAAAAATTACAATTTTTTTTTAAAAAATATGTGAGAATATACATACGACTTGTACGTTTTATTTTTAGCGTTCTTCAAACTTCTTTATAATAATCAAGAATACGAAAAATGTGAAAGCCTCTTTTCAAAAGTATTCGTTTTCAGTCTTATATATACTAGTCTACATGTATGTTACATGCACGTGCCTTGCACTTATTCTAATTATAATATAGTAATGTCAACCGCTATTTTCTCCTTGGACTATTTATGTGTATGTATTTAGGGTCAGTCAATGGGTAAGTCTAACAATATTTCAACCTAGGACCAAGGTTCACAGTATCGATATCGGAATCGGTATCAGACTGTTCCTACGAGTATTGGTATCGGCGATATCGGTAGTATTGGCGGTTTCGGATCGGAGTAT
Source organism: Iris pallida (assembly GCA_029216955.1). Lineage (NCBI taxonomy): Eukaryota > Viridiplantae > Streptophyta > Magnoliopsida > Asparagales > Iridaceae > Iris > Iris pallida. The sequence continues at coordinate 5,953,572 of JANAVB010019798.1, read as the reverse complement.
CGAATTTTTTGGTATCGGAAAAAAATAATTATTAATAAATTATTTACATTTAAAAACATATATTTTATACATTTAGGCATAATTTAAGTATTTTTAGTGTTATTTCGTAGTATTTTTGAAATTAAATAACATTGTAATCACCCTTAGCGATTGGTTTACATATAATAGATTGATTTTCTTCTTTTACATATTTTTACAATCTTATTATGCTTTAAACCCTTGATGATTTATTTTTTTCGTTTAATTTTCTTTGTCGAATTGACCGGAAAAGAGACCATCGATGTTGGTATCGGTAAGTATCGGGTATCGGTCGGTATCGGATCGGGACATGCCAAACCGTATCGGTATCGGCCGTATCGGATCGATATCGGCCGATACTTTAAACCATGCCTACCCCTCATGTCATTTGATTTTACTTGGACCGACCTAGTCAAAACCCAACTTAAGCATTTATTTTTTTAATAAGGTGAAAGACAACAAAATTTACCTCGGGCTAAGGCATCCCTCTTTCTATGTGTGATTTCTTTTTGAACTGTTGAGATATTTCATATTTGGGGTCTATATATATTGTTTTCATTCTCTATTGAGAATAATTACATATGAAAAAAATGGTAAGACTATGGGGCTTTATTGCCATTGGATATGGATAGTTGTACGTAGAGAGGGGACTTCATAACATGGAGATTTTACTGCTTTGACTGTTTTAAACATAAATGATATAAATTTTGACATAATAACATTATGTTTTATTTCAGTACTCAACGTATAATTAACGGTGTTGTTATTGATACTTCTAAAATGGCATCATGTACTTGTCTTTGATTTTTTTTAATTCAAATTTTAAAGAGTAATGCTATAGAGACACACTTTTTTTACACACTTCATAGTCACACTGATGTGGCACTGCATTATTGGATGTTAATTATTACCTCCTTTTAATGCTTTTCTTGACATCCAATAATGCATCCAATAATGCAGTGCCACATCAGTGTGGCTAGTGTCAAGAAAAGTGTATCTCCATAGTATTACTCAATTTTAAATCTATCTCTTTACATTAATTTGTGCATGCATGTAGGAAGGAGTGAATGATGACATTTTAGGGATGTTAATAACGTTTATGTATGAATATTTTTGAAATTTGAATAATATAAAATTAAAGAGGAGTGCAGAATGATATTTTAGTGTTTCAAATTCTTATATATTTATTATCCAGTCATATGTCTTATTCTAAATTACTTATCCGGCCCTCCTAACTTGAATGATCACTTTAATTCATAAATATTCAGCAAAAGCATGTTTGGAAAAATCAACTACAAAGTCCAACATTTTCTATCATATAATAGTATAAAATATGAATTAAAACATTCTTAAATTAATTGGGGTTATGTATTAATTTACACACTTCTCAACTGACATAGTTACTTAACACTAATAATTATACACTTTCAACTACAATAAATATTCATCGTCCAAAAATTAAATTAACTTTTTTTTTTTGTATATTTTTTTGATTTTTCTTATACAAGTATATATTTAAAAAGTAAAAAAGAGAGGATATTTTAGCAAATGCTACCTTTTTTTTAAAATTAAACTAGCAAATGTTCCAATTATGTGCAAAACAGTAAAAAATTTAGTTAAATGGTGGGGGTATATTTTATTTTAGAGAAATTTTGAGTTACCCCCCACTTTGATTACCCAAATTAAGGGTGCACCCTACAGTTTTGCATTAATGAAGAAATGCCCCCACTTTGGACGGAAACCGTCTAGGGCTAACGGTCAAAAGCTTTGACCCAAAAAATTTGACGAAAATACCCTTCTTCCCTGTGTGTTGTCTCCCTCCTCCACCCCACCGCCACTGCCCCCTCCTCCCCGTCGTCACCGCCTCTCCCCGCTGCCACCTCCCCCCTCCCCACCGCCTCTCTCCGCTGCCACCTCCCCCCTCCTCCCCGTCGTCACCCCCCTGCCCCCCGCCGCTGCGCTCCCCCCTTCGCCGCCTGACCCGGTGGCCGACCACCACTCGTCCGACCACCAGTCGACAACCCGAGCCTCCCCGCCTTTCTAGATCTGACGCTCCCCTCCGGTGATCCAGTACCTCGCCGCCTCCCCGAGCCAGAGCGCCGACGTTCCGTGCTAGAGCTGAGCTTCCCCGGCGCCGCGTCCGCAGCAACGGGCAGCGCCCAGTGTCACGACCCGGTCCCAATTTCTTGGGTCGAATCGGATCATGCCCAGCCTGCACCGTTGTTGAGACGGCGGCAGTAAGCTGTATCCATTTGCAGGTAAATCAACAACATTTAAAAATAAATTGCCACAACTTTATTATTCCGAATATTCAAAAACTTTTACAATAAACTAAATTTATTACAACTGAAATTTATACAAAGCTCATGCAGGAGAAAACTCAAATCAACCAGCCCATCAGTCTCAGAATCACCGTAGAACGAGTAATCCTCAACATAACCTAAAAATGTTGGGTCTCCAGTCAGGAGTGAGCAAAGTACAATTATGAAAATCTACATTTCAACTAATAATTAGCAATTTGCAATTATAAACAATTTAGAAATGTAATATTTTCCAACAGTTCTACAATTGAAAACATGTGATTTGAGTAAGTAACGACTATGACCGACTTGGGATGATTCACTGATATGGTCCGGCCTATCCCCGTGTGTGAGAGGGGTAAGCTCGTACAATCCTTAGACTAAAAGTTTTAGGGTATTGGTCATAGACGCTACACTACTCCCCCAATATCCCGAGTCAATTAGATTCAATGAGACAATAACAATCAATACTCTAGGAGAGAGTTCCGTGTAGTAATGTGGTTTAAGCATGCAAGATTACCATTACTAATTAAATTGCAAATAGACATAACTGTACTTGCCTCAATTTTGTTTGACTGGAAAAGTCGGTACTTCGGGATTGACGGTCAAGAACTTCCTCGAAACCCTACATTCCGGGAAATCGTCTCAGAACCACATCACAGAGTTAACTACACTAGTTACAATCTCTATTTGATCCCTAGTGCATTTTAGTCTTGTATTAACCAACACAATCAAAAACACGTTTTTCTAGTGCGTTACAATTAAGGAAACCTCAATTTATATTTTATTTCGGAAAAAACTTGTATTTATCAATTATTGGGAAAATCTTACAATTATCATGCTAATTGATAAAACTTTGTATTTTTGTATATAAAATTATTATCTATTCTTTATGTGGGAAAATCATGAGTTAACATATAATTCCTAATTATTTATGAGAATATATATAAAATACCTATTTACCATTTTACGTTACGCAACAACAAACCAAAAGTAAAAGAAAATACTACACTACTTATTACAGACCACATTTAATAAGAACTGGGCTTATGCCCTTACAAATTAATACATGAATTTAAATAAGGGAAAATAGGTTAGTCCTATAAATCGCCTACAAAATTAAATAATAATAAATATTCTAATTAAATTGTAAAATAAAAAGAAGTCTCAGAACTGGTCCAATCTTCATTTTGCAGCTACTCTGCCTCAACGTCCGGACGAACCGGTGCGTTTGCATTTTACTGGGGCCCATTGACCAATAAGGTCGTCGCCCGAAATAATATTTAAAATAATATTATTTTTCGAAAATCATTTTAAAATTATTTTTATAATTTTGTAAAAATTCTGGCAGCATTTTCTCTGTTTTCGGTCAACCCAAAAACTGAGAATTGCTCCGATATATCCTGCAAAAATAATTCCAAACCCAATATATATATATAAACATTCACAGAGCCAATTCGGAGACCCGAAATATTATCGAAATTCCCGAAACGGACTCGGAAACCACAGAACAGTTCATCCAAAATCCACAGAAACAATCTTCTTCTCAAAACTAAATTAAAATCTCTAACCACAGAATAATTCCCGAAATTCTCGGAATTCCGAAATATGAAAAATATAGAACTGTTTCCCGAAGGATTCTCGGAAATCCCGAGAATTCCACAGAACGAAGTTCTGACCGAAAATCCAATTCTAATCACAGAATCAAACCAACAGCAACATATTCCGAAGAACTTCGGAAAAGCCGAAACGGTAACGTAATTGCTACGTTATCGAAAACCCAAAATTCTCGAAGGAATTGGTTGGACCAGAATCATCGTAGACTAAAATTAAGGAAAAACTACAAAATTAGAGGTTACCCAACCGACAGCGGGAATCCGAAGTGGAACTCGGAACGGGAACGGCTCGGGCACGGGGACGGGGAACACCGACAGAGCACACAGGGCAGCGCAGGTCAGCACCGGGGAGTGGATCGGAACAGCGAAGGGGACCGGCGGCCTCGGGATCGGGGCGTCGGATGCGCTGGGGCGAGCGGGGTCGGGCGCCGGCGGTCGGATCCGGCCAAGCGGTCGGCGGAGGGTGGCGCCGGCCTCGAGAATTCGCCGGGAAGCGGCGGTCGGCCTCGGGATCAACCACGGGGTGGATCGGCTCCAGAATTTGGGAATTAGGGCACAAGCTCTAGAGAAATTTGTGGTGGAGATGGGAATGGAGGTGGAGAAGGAGGAGATATATATAGGGCTTGGAAAGGGGTTACCGGAGAGGGGAAATCGGAGTGTCTCCTCCTGCCATTAACGCCGGTCAAGGGAGGGGAAAAGACGACGGGTGAAGTCAGAGAAGAAGAACCGAATGGTCTTCGGTTACAAAAACCAAAAAGATCTCAACAGAACCAAAACTAAGAGCAAAGCTCTTAAAGCTTTAACTAAAGAATCATAATGGATTCATGAGCACATGGTTAAATGGGTTTGTAATAAACTAATGGGTAATGGATTTTGCAAGCCATTAAGTATATGGGGTTGGGCCCATGGATTTAAAGTTTAGGAAAATGGGCTTGGGCTCTAAACCAAAGCTAAACAAAATTGTAACTAAGAAAAATTTACTTTTCATTAATTTATAAATCATTTAGAAAAATTTGTAACTAATTATTTAGGACTCTAAAATTAGGTTCGGGTCTGGCCAAACAAGCAAAAATTCCATGTTAATTATTTTAAAAAATAATTTTACAATTAATAATAATATTAATATTTAAACTAACAATTAAAAATGATAACATTATTCTAATAAATAAAATTAACATGCAAATTAAAAGTACGGGTTTTACAACTTTCCCTCCTTAGAAAATTTCGTCCTCGAAATTTAAGGAGTTTGTTAGGATATGATAGAATTACTATAATCAAGCAGGTACGGTACTGTGTCCATAACTCAGGTTCAAATAATAAGAATTTCCAAAGTAGTCATGGATGAGACGGTTTAGGGACAAGTTTCATTTATGATATGCAGAAAAATACAAATATGAACCAAAGTACACGAGGTTGATCAGACCATCATGCACCGGCTCTGATTAGACAATATATTAATGGGTGCACCCAGTAAAATACTGTCATGATCAAGCTTGAAAAGAAATAGCTTGCAAAACTAGGCTAACTAGCATCATAAGTCAAGTTTAGAACGAAAAGATAAGGATTTGAAGGAAATAGAAATTATGTGATGGTTCAAATTTTCTGATCTTCTACTCACCTCTGACTACGCTTGCTACTGGTTTCTCTGGCACTGTAAGGCTTGATTTACTCTTCAGCTCTGAATGGTCCAAAATATTACTCAGATTCGAGATGCAATTTCTGAACTATGAAATGACGTTGTGCATACTCTCAATGATTAGCTGGTAGAGCTAACCGGTATGCTACTTCTCCAACTCTGCCAAAACTAATCGTTCCTTTGGTAGTAGCAATCTTCACAAAGACGCTATCTCCTTCTTCAAACTCCACTTGTCGACGATACTAACTTGGTAGTTGTTGTAAGGAAACTCTACCATTTGTAAATGGTCTTCTCCAAGGCTCCACAAATTCCAAGACACAAGATCCTCGGTATGTCTTCAAGCGTCTGGATCGACCTCTCTGATTGTCCGCCAGTAGGAACCTCATGAATTTGGTAGATGTGTCTCTTGTACATTGCTACCAACTTCTCAGTGAATAAACAAACTTTGTAGGCAATAAAGTAAACTGACTTAGTCAGTCAGTCCACCAAAATCCAGTTGGTGTTCTTCCCTCCTTAGGAATAAGGTAATCATTACCTAAAGTCCATTGTTATACGCTTCCACTCCGGAATGTTTAGCGGCTGCAACAATCTTGCTGGTCTCTACTAAATTCCTTATATTGAAAACATCCAACCTTATACCTGAAAATATCCTTTTTCATTCTATAACACTAATTAATGGTATGTATATCCCGATACAATTTTTTAGAATGTATGGGATACTGCGACTGGTGCGCTTCTTCTATCAATTCATTCCTTAGTTTGCCAGAAGGTACACAAACCTCGTACCATTCTTCAAAGCTCCATCATTGGCAATGGAGGAACCCTCAATTGTTCCTGTCACCATTTGATCTCTCAATTTGCAAAGTGCCTCGTCTTGAAACTGCGTCTTCTTGACTTTGTCCATCAGACTCGAGCTCACTTGCAACTTTATCGACACTGAATCAGCATCCAGCTCTTTTCTCCTATCTTCAGGCAGCATAATCTCCAGTCCAAGTTTTCCGACGTCTTCTAGCAGGTACTGCTCCTTGGTCAAAACTTCACCATAGGATATCGACTGAATGCATCAGCGACTACATTTGTCTTACTTGAATGGTATTACAGGTCGATATTGAAATCCTTTATCAGCTTCAGTCATCTTTGTTGCCTAATATTCAGCTCTTTCTGAGTGAAGACATATTTCAGACTTTTTGTAGTCCGTATATATTTCTACTCTCTCTCCATAAAATAATACTTCCATAGCTTCAAAACAAGGATAAATGCAACAGGTTCCAAATTATGTGTGGGATAGTTCTTCTCATGAGTCCGTAATTGCCTAGATATGTAAGCAATTATTTTCCCATGTTGTTGAAGAACGCAACCCAGTCCTTTTCCAGAGGCATTAAGAAATCACCGGTTCCTGCGGGTAGCGCAAGGATTGGTGCAGTGATAAGCCTCTTCTACAGCTCCTTAAATGCCGCCTGGCAATCTTCCGTCCAGATGAACTCTTTATTCTTCCGAGTGAGCTTTTGTTATCGAAATCCTTCACAACTTCTGGTAGTAGCCAGCCAATCCAACGTAACTTCAGCAACTGAATCCTGGGTAATCCATTTATCAATAGTAGCTATCTTTTACCGAAACTCCTTCTCTTGTAACAACATGACCAAAAATCTACCTTGTCTAAGAAATCCATATTTAGATAGCTTTAGCATAAAACTCCTTCTTCAAAGTTCCAACTTCCCTGAGGTGCTCTTCATGTTCTTCTCCAGTCATCGAGTATATCAGAGTGTCATCTATGAAGAAGACAACAAACTGATCCAAATACTCATGAAAGACTCTGTTCATGAGATTCATGAACACAGCAGGGGCATTTGCTAGTCCAAACGACATGACCAAGAATTTAAACTAGCAATACTTGGTGTTTGAACGCTGCCTTGAAAATATCTTCCTTCCTGACCTTGATCTGATGACAGCCAGACCTGAGTTCGATCTTGGAAAACACCTTGGCTCCGCTCAATTGATCAAATAAGTCATTGATCCGGAGCAGATGGTACTTGTTCCTTAATGTTCGGTAGTCGATACACATCCATACTATTCCATCTTTCTTGGGCACAAACAAGACAGATGTTCCCCAGGATGAAACTCTGTCTCGAATGAATCCTAAAGCCTTCAGTTTATTGATCTGATCCTTCATCTCCTTGGCCTCCTTCGGGTTGACTCTATAGCATCTCCTAGGAGAAAGGCCGGGCTAGGTCAATGGTAAATTCTATGTCTTGATCTTGGGAAAATTCCGGAAAGACTATCAGAAAGCATCTACCATAAAGATGTAACTAAGAATTTTATTCATGTGGAGAATTACAGCAAAAACTCTCATGATTGTTCTTGTTACAACTTCTTAATAGATATTGCTACTCAGCAGTCTTAGGTACTATTCTTCATGGCTCCGGCTCTTGCACGAGCAGTCTCCAACTGCTTCATCTTCTATGATCTTTGAGTCTGCATCATGTCTTCCTGCAGTGGGTGTAGTAGGCATGGTCTGTTGGATAAGAAGAGAGTCCCTAGATTGCGGCATGACATGTGTTGCTGGAACAGGTGCTCTGGTTTGATGGAAAGGTAAGGGGCAACCTTTTACCCGATGTTTAGCAGATCTACATGCCAAACATTGTCCCCAATCTCTTGCGACAAATATTGGCTTGGTGACCAGGCCTTTTGCAGAAGTTACAAACCAATAGCTTCTTACGATATGACTGCCGGGTAGTAGAGTACTTGATAAGGCCCAAATATCTTCTATATTCAGGGTTATCCTTCCTAGGACGAGATTCCGCTCCAACTTGGTTTAAGATAGCTAAGGCTACATCATTGACGTTCTTCATGACTTCTCTCGTGATATCTATCTGTTCCTGCTGGGCTTTAGCATGAGCTTTCTGGGACTCCCGGATTTCTTGAAATAGGGGAACCATCGCTGGTACTGGTGGGGCAACCGGAGTGGGTACTTCCCCAAGGAAAGAAAATTCAGTTTGAAAAGAGGTAGGATTTGCCAGTGTAGTGAGAACTTCACTGGATGAATTATGGGGACGATCAATCAGCTAGTGGGGTGTAAAGCTCGGACTTGGTTGAAGAGGTATGGTGTGATCCGGAGATGACACCTCATCGCCATCAGAGTTGGTTTTGTCAGTGGACATTCTCTGGAAGGTTTAGGATGCAAACATGAGCAAGGTATCCTACCAGTCTATAATCAAACAAAAATATTTATCATATATATATGTATCGGTCCTATGTTATGACAATTTGATATTCTAGTGTTCTAATTTGTTTCTAAGTTGGTTCTCCTAAGTTGTTGATTGGACCTGCATGGGCCACCACTAAAAACATGTCACGACCCGGTCCCAATTTCTTGGGTCGAATCGGATCATGCCCAGCCTGCACCGTTGTTGAGACGGCGGGAGTAAGCTGTATCCATTTGCAGGTAAATCAACAACATTTAAAAATAAATTGCCATAACTTTATTATTCCGAATATTCAAAAACTTTTACAATAAACTAAATTTATTACAACTAAAATTTATACAAAGCTCATGCAGGAGAAAACTCAAATCAACCAGCCCATCAGTCTCAGAATCACCGTAGAACGAGTAATCCTCAACATAACCTAAAAATGTTGGGTCTCCAGTCAGGAGTGAGCAAAGTACAATTATGAAAATCTACATTTCAACTAATAATTAGCAATTTGCAATTATAAACAATTTAGAAATGTAATATTTTCCAACAGTTCTACAATTGAAAACATGTGATTTGAGTAAGTAACGACTATGACCGACTTGGGATGATTCACTGATATGGTCCGGCCTATCCCCGTGTGTGAGAGGGGTAAGCTCGTACAATCCTTAGACTAAAAGTTTTAGGGTATTGGTCATAGACGCTACACTACTCCCCCAATATCCCGAGTCAATTAGATTCAATGAGACAATAACAATCAATACTCTAGGAGAGAGTTCCGTGTAGTAATGTGGTTTAAGCATGCAAGATTACCATTACTAATTAAATTGCAAATAGACATAACTGTACTTGCCTCAATTTTGTTTGACTGGAAAAGTTGGTACTTCGGGATTGACGGTCAAGAACTTCCTCGAAACCCTACATTCCGAGAAATCGTCTCAGAACCACATCACAGAGTTAACTACACTAGTTACAATCTCTATTTGATCCCTAGTGCATTTTAGTCTTGTATTAACCAACACAATCAAAAACACGTTTTTCTAGTGCGTTACAATTAAGGAAACCTCAATTTATATTTTATTTCGGAAAAAACTTGTATTTATCAATTATTGGGAAAATCTTACAATTATCATGCTAATTGATAAAACTTTGTATTTTTGTATATAAAATTATTATCTATTCTTTATGTGGGAAAATCATGAGTTAACATATAATTCCTAATTATTTATGAGAATATATATAAAATACCTATTTACCATTTTACGTTACGCAACAACAAACCAAAAGTAAAAGAAAATACTACACTACTTATTACAGACCACATTTAATAAGAACTGGGCTTATGCCCTTACAAATTAATACATGAATTTAAATAAGGGAAAATAGGTTAGTCCTATAAATCGCCTACAAAATTAAATAATAATAAATATTCTAATTAAATTGTAAAATAAAAAGAAGTCTCAGAACTGGTCCAATCTTCATTTTGCAGCTACTCTGCCTCAACGTCCGGACGAACCGGTGCGTTTGCATTTTACTGGGGCCCATTGACCAATAAGGTCGTCGCCCGAAATAATATTTAAAATAATATTATTTTTCGAAAATCATTTTAAAATCATTTTTATAATTTTGTAAAAATTTTGGCAGCATTTTCTCTGTTTTCGGTCAACCCAAAAACTGAGAATTGCTCCGATATATCCTGCAAAAATAATTCCAAACCCAATATATATATATAAACATTCACAGAGCCAATTCGGAGACCCGAAATATTATCGAAATTCCCGAAACGGACTCGGAAACCACAGAACAGTTCATCCAAAATCCACAGAAACAATCTTCTTCTCAAAACTAAATTAAAATCTCTAACCACAGAATAATTCCCGAAATTCTCGGAATTCCGAAATATGAAAAATATAGAACTGTTTCCCGAAGGATTCTCGGAAATCCCGAGAATTCCACAGAACGAAGTTCTGACCGAAAATCCAATTCTAATCACAGAATCAAACCAACAGCAACATATTCCGAAGAACTTCGGAAAAGCCGAAACGGTAACGTAATTGCTACGTTATCGAAAACCCAAAATTCTCGAAGGAATTGGTTGGACCAGAATCATCATAGACTAAAATTAAGGAAAAACTACAAAATTAGAGGTTACCCAACCGACAGCGGGAATCCGAAGTGGAACTCGGAACGGGAACGGCTCGGGCACGGGGACGGGGAACACCGACAGAGCACACAGGGCAGCGCAGGTCAGCACCGGGGAGTGGATCGGAACAGCGAAGGGGACCGGCGGCCTCGGGATCGGGGCGTCGGATGCGCTGGGGCGAGCGGGGTCGGGCGCCGGCGGTCGGATCCGGCCAAGCGGTCGGCGGAGGGTGGCGCCGGCCTCGGGAATTCGCCGGGAAGCGGCGGTCGGCCTCGGGATCAACCACGGGGTGGATCGGCTCCAGAATTTGGGAATTAGGGCACAAGCTCTAGAGAAATTTGTGGTGGAGATGGGAATGGAGGTGGAGAAGGAGGAGATATATATAGGGCTTGGAAAGGGGTTACCGGAGAGGGGAAATCGGAGTGTCTCCTCCTGCCATTAACGCCGGTCAAGGGAGGGGAAAAGACGACGGGTGAAGTCAGAGAAGAAGAACCGAATGGTCTTCGGTTACAAAAACCAAAAAGATCTCAACAGAACCAAAACTAAGAGCAAAGCTCTTAAAGCTTTAACTAAAGAATCATAATGGATTCATGAGCACATGGTTAAATGGGTTTGTAATAAACTAATGGGTAATGGGTTTTGCAAGCCATTAAGTATATGGGGTTGGGCCCATGGATTTAAAGTTTAGGAAAATGGGCTTGGGCTCTAAACCAAAGCTAAACAAAATTGTAACTAAGAAAAATTTACTTTTCATTAATTTATAAATCATTTAGAAAAATTTGTAACTAATTATTTAGGACTCTAAAATTAGGTTCGGGTCTGGCCAAACAAGCAAAAATTCCATGTTAATTATTTTAAAAAATAATTTTACAATTAATAATAATATTAATATTTAAACTAACAATTAAAAATGATAACATTATTCTAATAAATAAAATTAACATGCAAATTAAAAGTACGGGTTTTACACCCAGCCGCGGGTCTCCCGTACTTCCGCACACACTCGCCGTACGCTTCCCCGTGAGCCGCCTCTCTCGACCCTCTCCTCGTCGCTCGCCTACGACGAAGTTGCCGCCACCGTCGAGTGCCATGTGCTCCGCCTTCGATCCTCTCCAGTGCCGCTCGAGCGTCGGCGGCGTGGCATCCCGTCGACGAAAAGGTGTGACTCTTCCATTCTTCTCCTCCTCGAGCGCCGACGAATCTCGGCCATCCTCGAGACACGAACCCGCTCCTCTTCGATTAGCTCCTGCGCACGCGCCGCCAACGCCCGGCGGGGAGGGAAGGGGGGGGGGGGGCGGGGAGGGGGGAGGGAAGGGGGGGCGGGGAGGGGGAGCGGCGGGGAGGGAAGGGGGGGGCGACCGGCGACGGGAAGGAGGAGGGGGGGAAGCAGCAGCAGTGGCGGGGAAGAGGGCAGCGGCCGGCGAGGAGGGAGGTGAGGGGCAGTGGCGGCAGGGAGGAGGAGGGGGGCAGTGGCGGCGAGGAGGAGAAGAAGGGAGAGGAAGAAGACAATGTGAAGGGTATTTTCATCCAATTTTTTTGGTCAAAGCCTCTGACCGTTAGCCCTAGACGGTTTCCGTCCAAAGTGGGGGCATTTCTTCATTAATGCAAAACTGTGGGGTGCACCCTTAATTTGGGTAATCAAAGTGGGGGGTAACTCAAAATTTCTCTTTATTGTTTGTTACATAAAAAATGAAAATATTTGTTTTTTTTTTAAAGGTGAAGCTATATACTACTTTTTATATTTAAAATATGGGCATTTGTTTACAAAAAAATGCAGATAAAAGACAAAGAATGCATGTACATGACTTCTACGACGGTCTAAATTTCTCAACAAAACATCATTGCTTATTTGTTTATTTGGCCATGTATTAAATGGTATTAATTTTTTGCTATCAAATTTTATTTTATTAGGGCCGGAATCAATATTGACCTCTTCAATAAACTTCCACGAGTCCTGACGCTTGAATCACCTCTTTATGACTGAAGTAAGTCTAGATGATTCATGTACCATTGGTAAATATATGGTAATTATAGTTGTTTTAATTGTAACACTTGGTAATGGGAAAAAAAAATAGGGGAAAGAAGAAAAAAAACAATTTTGCTATGCCTACAACCAAAGGTTTACAAGTTTCTTACAACCGTCACATGTCGGATTTCGATTGGAGGAAAGAAAAAAGTGGTGGGGTCGAATGGAGCCCATCTAGCAAGGGGGTGAGAGGGGAGGTGGGACCCGATGGCAATCATGTGTAAGAGCATCTCCAACCCTATTGTCTTGTTAAGTGTTGTGAGTCTTAGGTGGCTCCTATGTGGCATGAACCACAAGACAATTTCTTGTTTATGTGGCAAAACTATATCTCAAAAGACAATGAGATAGAAAAACTCTCTCCAATGCAAAAGTATTGAGGAGACAATAAAAAGTATTTTTTTTCAACTTCCAAGGCAACTCCTCCACTTCTTCAACTTTTTTATAAATATTTCTATTCATAATTGATGATGTGGAGACAAAGTCATTGTGAAGTGCATTGTCTAGATCTAGACAACCAACTTCACATTCTCCTTGCCATGTCAACTTCATGTGTTTATTCTACATTTGCATTCAAGAAAATTTTTTGGAATTAAAGTTTGTCATTCCTATGTGACAACCATTTTTTTTCTAAACTCACAGTAGGGTTGGAGATGCTCTAAGGGATGGGACAGAGAGGATGTAAATATTTGATTGTAGAATTAGCATTTTCCGAAAAACATAAAAAATGACGGAGAAGTGGAAGAAAAATTAAAAGTTATGATATATTATAAAGAGAGAGGAAGAGTGGAGGAGAGAAATTTGGAAGAAAATTTTATATAGGTCGAAAAAGTAAAATTTTCTCCAAAAATTATGAGGAAATGAACACACAAAATAAAATTTTACTAAAATTTTAACCAACTATTCCTTAATTAATTAATTGCCTTTTTTTAAGTTGCATTCACGTATTAAAGGGTTACATGGTAATTTTATCTCTATTCCATAAATTTTTTAGGCTTAATTGTACTTTGATACCCTCAACTGTTTCAGTTTTTCAACTTAATATCCTAAACTTTTTTACTCAACAACTCGATACCCTCAACTATTTTAGGTTTTCAACTTAATACCTAAAACAAAAAAAATTCCAAAATACCCTTGGCTTCCTCTCTCGATCTCTACCCATGCTTCCTCCCTCCCTCTCCGGCGATGCTCCCCCCTCCCTTTTCGGTAGTCGATGCTCCCTCCCCCCCCTCCGACGGTGCGCGAGAAGGATGGCACGGGTGGAGGTGCGAGCGGCCGAAGGGGGGGTACAGGCGGCCGGAGGGGGGGAGCCAGGGGCTGTCCAAATTTTCTACTCATGGGGCTGTCCAAACCCCACACTCCCCAAAAGTCCAAATTTTACTCTCATTTATAAATTTCACTCTCTCTTCCAAAATCCTAGCTTTCTTCTTCTTTTTCTATCCATCTTCTTCTTTTCCACCATTTCCATTCTCATATCTCCATCAAAATCCTAGTTTTTTTCTCATCATCTTCTTCTTCTTCTCCACCATTTCCATCATCATCATCTCCATCAAAATCCTAGTTTCCTTCTCATTCCCAATTTCGATGGCACCCAAAAAGATTAAATAAACCCTAAAATGCAAGAAAATAAAGCGTAAATACTTCTTTTCTCACAAATAATGCATGAAAATAAACCCTAAAATGCATATTTCACTATATTATCAAGATTGAAATAAACCCTAACATATTTTTTTCATTCGAGAATTTCGACTTTAGGACTGCCAGGAATTGTGGCAGTCCTCAATATGTCTAGGACTGTGTCACGATCCGATCCCAACTAAAGGGGTCGAACCGGATCATGCCCAGCCTGCACCGTTGTTGAGACGGCGGCAGTAAGCTGTTCAGTAGCAGGTAACCACACAACAACACTATATTTGTCACAACTCAACATCGGGAAATTTAAAACTTTATTAAACTTTTACAATGAAATAAAAGATACAACTTAAACTATTTTCTACATACATCAAGAAGGAAAGAAAACACTAGGCAAACAGCTCATCAGTCTCGAAATCCTCGTCTTCTAGTTGGGACCTTGGAAATATCGCGGAACAAAGCCTCATCAGTGATACCTAAAAATGTTGGGTCTCCAGTCAGGAGGGAGCAAAGTACAATTCATGCAAATTTGACAATTGAAATAATAATAGAATCATGCACTTTTAAACAGTTTTGAAATCCACAATAAAGCAGTTACAGTTTTAAAACAGTTACAGTTCTGTGATGTGAATAGACAATGAAATATGACCGGCTTGGATTTGTTACAGTAAGATACGGCTTATCCCCGTGTGTATGAGGGGTAAGCTAATATAGTTACAGTAGTTACAGTAGTTTGGATGTGGTCATACTCATTACACTACTCCCCCAGTCCCCAATAGTTACAGTAGTTACTGTAGTGCCCCGTCCCTACATCGTGCCCCGTTGTTCGTCCACGGGGTGCGCGAGAAAGGAACACTGTCGCTATCGACTCGGTCGGGACCGATAGGTCGGGATCGATCGAATCGATCGAACGGGAACGGTTGAATTAAGATCCATTCCCCGTTATGGAATGGCTTCTTCGGAACCAAGTCCCATATTCAGCGGGCTGTGCCTCAAGGATTGACTCTGCGGCTGAGTCGGGAGAGACCTCCCGTTGCTCTGCTTTTCACGCCGCTTGCGTTGGTTTTGGCTTTGTTTTCTGAATGCGTTTTCGTGAATGTTTTCGATGGTTTTCATGGCTTACATTTCGAACTTCGCATTCGCATCGAATTTCCTTGAATAACACAGTGTTCTAATCGGTTGCTTGTGCGATTTCAGGTGATCGCGTAGGCAACGTCTAGCGCGGCCAACCAGTTTCTCGCCTCAAGTAAAAACTCAAGGTGAGTGGCTGACCTCCTTCATCTCGACCCTCTATTTCAAAAATGAGAACTTGGGAAATGGTAATGAAATGGAATGATTCGCTTGGAAAACACAAGTCCTATGTTTGAGTAGAGAAAAGATGAATTGTGTAGAAAAGAGATAGAATTATTTTAGGCCTGCAAAACGAACAAGTAAATGAATTGTATGTTAACTTATCATGGTCTTGGACAACTTGTCGACAAGGGCGATGGTTTCTTCGAGCGGCAACCCGGGGCCACGGGACCGACTCGGCCTAGGAAGAAACAGATTATAGCCGAGCTGGGTATGAAGCAATCGGTAAGACGGGGACTTGCATCGGAGCTCGCTACTTGCGTTGCAAGGGTCCCGTATTACCAGGCTATGTCCAAATGGCTAGTTAATGCCAAGTGACCTCCATATCAAACCCTTGATATAAATTGTTATCAACAAACAAAGAAAGTGATGGTAAGTTTTATGTCGCACGGTGCGCTCTGCCGAAGGAAATCTTGGTATAACTCAATGCTTCTATGAAAACATCTAGGATGGCTAGAAAGACCACTCAAACAAGTTGTATGATTTTATCTAAATTCTTGAACCAAATGAGAGCCTGGAAATTAATTAGCCCTCGCCAGTACATGTTGATTGTACTGATCCTCGCTCTCTCTACAGGTGCGACAGATCGGGAGGAGCGTGCTACGTGAAGGGAGGCAACGCTCGTGTGTTTTGAAGCTTCGTCCGTGCATCGAAGCTTGGATCAAACCTTTGAAGACTCCGCTGTTGAAGATCGAAGACAGATGGAGCGCCTTCCCACCATCCCAGGTGGTTTTGTAATTTTGGTTGTATAATCAAAGGATGAATGTATGTAATGGCTATCTCATCGACATTCACTTTGTAAAGGAGTCAGTTTGTAAAAAGCCCGCGCGGCGCCCTTGTATCGAGTCTGTAAAAATGATGTTCATTATTAATAAAGCTTATGTTTCCTTCTCTATAATATGTGTTCAATTTACTCTGCTCATTCTCTTGTTGTTGTGTTTCGGATAACCTTATGACTATGCCTTGTGCGAGCGCAACTTAGGCTTGTACGGCATCACGCTCGGGGGACGACTATCGATTCTACGGAATCGGGGCGTGACATAATGGTATCAGAGCACGGCTTTACGTCCTTGGCCTCTAGTGTCGAGTTTTCAGTCTCAAATCGTTGGTCTCGTGTCGATGAGATATGTCGTTCCATACAAGGGAGTCCGTAATAAGTTTGGTTACTAATGCATTTTTACCTTCAAAATCCCAGAGGGTGCGACGGTGAATGTGGCGAACGAAGAAAGTGCTTCGAGCGGCTCGAGTAGCTCGAGGCCCGGACCCTCAAACGATGCCATGGGACGGATGTTGCGTATGCTGGAAGCGCAACAACAACAAGCTCTGGAGAATCAACGCCTGAATGAGCAACATCGACGGGAGACTGAGGCACATCGACGGGAGGTAGAGGCACGCCAGACCCAGTTCGAGGCCCGATTCGATGCACAATTCAAGTTGCAGCAGAAGCAGCTTGATACTCTTCAGCAGATAGTACAGACGGTGGTGGCCAACAACAACAACTCTACGACAACTCCTGCCGTGACCGAGCCTGCAGCCAGACAAAGTGATGTCGATCCGGAGGCACCCGAGCCTACATATGCAACACCGAGAAGTTCTAACTTCGACGTGTCGAAATTCACAAAAAGTTGCCGTACTTCATTCTACGGCACGGAAGATCCCTCCTTGGCGATCGACTGGTTAGAGGAACTGGAAGACAAGTTCGAGCTGCTAGACATCGAAGAGTCCAAGAAAGTCGCATGCGCTCAACTTCTACTCCGGTCGAACGCGCACGACTGGTGGGGCATGCAAAAGCGAGCGATCAGACGCGACGACGAGACAGCGGCAATTTCTTGGGCCACCTTCCGCGAGGCGTTCGAGATCGAGTACCTCCCCGAAGCCGTTCGACAAGAGAAGGAAAATAAATTCATGCAGCTAAGGCGAGGGAATTGACGGTGCGGCAGTATGCAGCAGAGTTCAACAAGTTAGCCAAGTTTGCTGGACAATAACTGCCTTCCATGGCGAGTCGTGCACGACGGTTCGAAGTGGGCCTACGGCCATCTATTTCTGCCCATGTGTCCGTCCCGCAATACAAAACGATGGGGGAGTCTCTCAACCATGCCCTCCGTCTTGAATGCCAATATCCTCCAGGTGCTGCCGACGCTGTGCATACATCCAGTCACAAATGCCCTAGCCACGTAGGAGGAAACAATGTGACCAAGCGTCCGAACAATGGGCAACGAGGCGGGTATCAAGGGCGTAATCCATAGCCTTACTGTATCCGTTGTCGCCGATCCGGTCACACAATCATCGATTGCCAGATACCAGTGGATGGATGCTGGCACTGTGGCAAGATGGGCCACGTTCGTGCTGAATGTCGGACAAGGCCGAACCCAACGCAGCCCCAACATCACCGTCAAATGGCGCCCCAGCAGCACCGTCCAGGGAATCAAGTCCCAGCGCCTCGAGCCCATCAACCTGCACCGCAAAATGGCCAAGACCGTCGCCCCAATGCCCAGGGCCGCGTCTACGCCATGACTCGAGATGAAGTACTTGCGTCAGATACGGTCGTGACAGGTATACTTAGTTTCATTAATGTGCCTGCTCGTGTACTATTTGATTCAGGTGCTTCGCATAGTTTTATATCGGCGGACTTTGTCGCCGAGCACAAATTTCCGATGATATCGTTAGACCTCGACCTTAGCGTAAGCACACCTTCGGGCACACCAATACTCACTAATTTAGCTTGCGCCGACGGGATTATCTGTATCGGCGGTCAAAAGATCGGTCTTGACGTGATGGTCCTAGATATGAAGGACTTCGATATCATTCTGGGAATGGATTGGCTCGGGCCGTGCAACGCAACCATAGACTGCGCCAGAAAGACGGTCACCTTCCGCATTCCAGGGGTGCCTGAATTCTGCTTTTCGTGTGGTGAGGCATCGTCGACCTGCATGTTGATTTCGGCAATTTCTGCTCGGAGGATGTTGCATTCTGGGTGCGAAGGCTATTTGGCGTCCGTCCGAGACATGCGACAGGATGGTGCAAACGCGGGTCAGACCGACGTTGTGGCAGAATTCCCCGATGTGTTCCCGGACGAGCTACCCGGCATCCCCCCGATCGAGAAATCGAATTCAGCATCGATACATTTCCCGATACTCGACCGATTTCTAAGGCCCCGTACAGAATGGCTCCCGCCGAGCTGAAGGAACTCAAGGTCCAGCTACAAGAGTTACTCGATAAAGGGTTTATTCGGCCTAGTATTTCGCCGTGGGGAGCGCCCGTTTTGTTCGTGAAGAAGAAGGATGGGTCCATGCGTCTGTGCGTCGATTACCGAGAGCTTAACAAGGCCACCATCCGGAATAAGTACCCATTTCCCCGTATAGACGACTTATTCGATCAACTGCAAGGCGCCTCGGTATTTTCGAAGATTGATCTCTGCTCAGGCTATCATCAACTCAAGATCAAGTCAGACGACGTGCAAAAGTCCGCATTTCGCACTCGATACGGCCACTACGAGTTTTTGGTGATGCCATTCGGCCTGACAAACGCTCCTGCCGCCTTCATGGATCTGATGAATCGGGTATTTCGACCCTTCCTTGATAAATTTGTGGTAGTCTTTATTGATGATATTCTCGTCTACTCGAAAGACAGGGCGCAGCATGCAGAACATCTGTAGTGCCCCGTCCCACAAAGTCAATCGGAGGAATCGAAACGCCGACGGCGTTCGGCCTTAGCCTTGCAACGGCTTGCTCGGAGACATCGCTCAGGTGGGGTAGTTTCGGTGAACTCTCCTCATCTTTGCCTTCACATAATAAATCGTGTTTTCAACTTGCACAAGTTAGGCTTGATAAATAAAAGCTACGCATCCACATAGCTAAGGGAATAATCCCGACGGTTTGAATCGAGTTAGAACATGGAAAACGTCCCACAGTCGGCGTAGAGTTGGTGCACGGCGTGCTTTAAAAATAACACTCGGTCCTTCGTCCCATGGCTTGGGAGAAGGAAAGTTGGTCTTCGGTGCAAAAGCTGAGAGTTAGCCTAAGTCATAGGCGTCGCCCGCACAAATGCTTGCTAAAGCATGCACGGTCCTGTCCCGCAAGGCTTGGCATAGCCTTTGCTCGTCCCTTGAGTTATGTTGTAGGCTTGAGTGAGTTAGGCAAAGTTATGCCGGTCGACCTAAGTTATTCTACGTGCTGTCCCGCTCATTCTGCGGTTGTCAAGATAAATAGTCCCACGACCCCAAGGCCCATCATATGAAGTATGACTTGGGCGATAACGTTGCATAGAACACGAGTCGGTTTAGAGGCACGAGCCACGGTTGGTTCAGTGTAAAGTTAGCCACGGTCTATGGCATTTAAGGAACACGTTTGGTTTAAGTTAAGTTGGAAGGCTACGTAGTAGTCGTTCCCTCGAGTTCAAAGAAGTTCGAGGCGGCCCCTCGGTTGGGAGTCTCGCGTCCCTATCCACGTTAAGTAGTTCGAGGCGGTCCCTCGGTTGGGAGTCTCGCGTCCCTATCCACGTTAAGTAGTTCGAGGCGGTCCCTCGGTCGGGAGTCTCGCGTCCCTATCCACGTTAAGTAGTTTGAGGCGGTCCCTCGGTCGGGAGTCTCGCGTTCCTATCCACGTTGAGAAGTATGAAACGGTCTAGAAATGAGGAAGTGGGTCGAGTCTGCATGGTCATTGGACAACTTGTGTACCGGTACACAAGGGTTTTGATTTTGTTCCTCAGACAGTTGCCGCGGCCACGGGACTGATCTGGCCTAGGAGGAACACGTGCTTACGGGACCCTTGGACAGGGTGCGACCTACCCAAGGGGTGCACCGTAGAGCGGGTATTAGGGGAAATTCGGCGAGTTCGCGCCTCGTTATTTACGAACGTACCCTAATATCCAATGGAGGTCCAATATAGCTTGTCGTGCTAGTGACCAAGTTCATATAGATGTTGGCATGGCGGCGACACCGCGAGTGTGCCTTTGGATTTAGTCGAGTATTGAGTGTGCTATATCAAGGAGTCGAGTTGAAGGTGTGTGTACAAGTTAAAAACATAATATTGGGCCTAAGATTTGGTATCAACGTAGGCGTCGTGCTTCGGCACGAGTTGTGGCGTCGAGTGTAAAGTCGAGAAGGGCCGTAGGGCAAGTTGGTTGAAAGTAAAGTCGAGTTGCTGGGCACGACCTCGAAATACGAGGCACGGCCGCATTGTCACAAGACAAGTCTGAGTCGATATGTTGACATTGTAAGAAAACGACAAGGTTTCAAGACTTAAAGATAAGGATATTATCAGTACGATAGCACGGTCACACGAAAATGAAGTCTATCGTGTAGTTACGTCCCTGATTTTGGCCGTAAGGCGGACACGACTTGATAGGTTAACGTTGTTGGCACGAAGAGTGGTCTAGAGACAAAGTATGAGCTAACGTTGACATTGCAAGCACGGGATGGTCCCGATACACAAGTTGTGCTAAGGCGCCGGTCCTAAAACTGATCCTAAGGCAAGAATAGAAAGACAATCATAAAAGGGTTTATGTTGCACAAAGTAAATGAAACGTGTAGGTTTTGTATGGGTGGGCGAGGAGCTCACTCCACCAGTACAGTGGTACTGACACCCACACAGTGTTTCATGTGCAGGCACAGGTAGAAGCTCGGGGTGCGGAGCTCGCTTGGATGCGTCGAGGCACGGAGTTCTTTGGCGAGTCGAAGCGTACAGCTGCGGGATCTGAAGACTTATACAGGACATAATGTATGGACATCGCCTTCCGAAGCTTCCGCTGGATTCAAGTATTGTATCGAGAGATGAGAGAGAGCAGAGTGACTTGTAAATGAGAGAAAAGTGAGCACGAGAGACATTGTAATTTGGCCTTGCGCCCACAGATGTAATCTTGTATTCAATATCAATAAAAGAGATTCTTTTGAATGACTTGTGTTCATGTGTTCTTCTTAAATTCCGCTGCAATGTATTCAATGTTTCTGCTTAGGACTTTTGTGCGACGACCCCATCGCCGCCGATGTAATCGGCCGTTATGGAATTGCCTTGCACGAGCGCAATCTAGTCTCGTACGGCATCACGCCTTAGCGAGGACGATCGCTCCTACGGGAGCGGGGCGTGACATAAATGGTATCAGAGCACGGCTTTACGTCCTTGGACCGTCGATTGAATTCTTTAACTTCGATGTTTCCGCAAAACTCTGTTGCTTCCGCAAGTTGTTATCGTTGGTGCGCTCTCTCTCAAATGTCCCTCGGCATGTCCATACAATAAGTCTAAATATTTTCGAAAGCTCGTACAAGCGTTCAATCTAACGCATCGGTAGGCCGTTGCCAAATGCGTCGATAGGGCCTTTGTGCCGAACGTTGCAAACTTGACTCGATAGAAAATGTGTGCTAATGTTAGCAAGTCGCGTGCATGCCTAATTAGTCCAACGTCGACCCTAGCAATTGAGCGTGCAAACTCGAAAAATAGTCCGCACGGAATGGCTATACACACGGCCTTATGGCTAAGTTGTGTTCCGCGTCGCGCACCTCGACCCTTGGTGCAAACAAATCGCGAGCGATAATAAGTATTGCTCGGTCGGGAACGGAGATACACTTAGAGTGTCTAACGATAGAAACGCTATCGGACTAACGCTTAGGCGTACACGGAAGATTGATTTGGATTTTGAGGAAATAGTACGAACGACTTAGTGCGTCGATACGACGCGAGCGACTACGCTAGCGATTCGTCGAACGAACCTGAAGGATGTCTTAGCGAATGACGCGAACGTGATTGAGGACTAGATCGTATGGCTTGAATCCGAGTGGTGTATGCGATAGGTTCGGAGAAGAATAAGAATGAGTGTCGACGACTAGTCGAGTGGCTCGAATCCGAGTGGTGTATGGTTCGTCTTGGAAATTGTTCGAGTGAATATTGAGGATTACGAGTATGTCGGCGAGGCAATGCGATCGTGCAAAGCCTTAGAACGCGTCACGCTTAGTTGGTCGTGATTTCGAATGTCCTGAACGAGCATCTCGTTCGGACAACTTGTGATTGTGCAACGCGAGTTAGAAAACGATTCGGAACGATGAATGAAAATAAATGGTCTTGATCGAGGAAACTTAGAGGATCGCACGTACGACTTTGGATTGATGCAAATGAAATGTGACTTGAGTTTTGAACAACGATCTTGAAACGAGCTTGAGGAAAAGCGACTGAACTTGATCTTGAGTATCGAGAAAATTGAGGAATATCCAGTTCGGACGACAGCATCAATGCACGACTCGAAATTGGTTGCAAGGAAGATCGTCAGGTTACGCATATCGTCAATGGTATTGAGGCGTATCAAAGATCGATATGCGATAACTCGGAGGTACTCTGACTCGGCAAATGACGATCGTGCAAATATCATTGTTCCGATGGATGTTATAATCGAGATGTTAAAATGTGTCGAGGAAAAGATAGACTTGGCTCGAGGATTTTCTAAGTTGAACGAATGACGATCGAACTATCGAACTTGGCTTGGATGAAAACTGGAATGTTTGGATTTGCTTCGTCGACAACCACAACGTTGATGTTCTTGTCTTATGCGAGTGCTACTCCAGCCTCGCACATGCGTCACGCTGATTAGGGCGATCACTCTGCGTGAGCACTGGTATGGTGATTCATACAGCGGGAGTGGTCGAACTTGCACGGTGCGACAATTGTGCTTCGATTTGTGGTTTGACGCGAAGGTGACTCGAGAATGGATTTGTGTGCTTGAAGAATCGAACTTGAGGATTGAGTAGGTCCAATCCGCGTATCGAAAATGAGTTAGTCTAAACTCAAACAAGAGTTACGCCCCGATGAGAATGATTATTCTGCGGGTGCGTTGCATGGTGATTCATGAACCACCATGGATAATCGGACTAGCGTAAGATTGGGGCACAACGTATTGTCGAGCTAGATGACCTCGTGATCGAATACATGAATTGGTTAGAATTGGTGATTTGAATGGATTCGAATACGCGCAACGAATGTGCTGAGGCGAATAGGTGATCGTGCTTGATGTTTAGAAATCTGAGTGACGCGAGCTTGGGTAGAAAATCCCATACTACCGACTTTGGTTTGACCCTAGGATTGGGGTCAGTGTTGGCATTATTGTTGGGGAACTATGATTCCAATCCTGACATTGACTTAGCCTCGAAAAGAAATGGCCTAGCGGTTAGGCGAGACGCCCTGTTACAAGTGTTAGCTAATCGAAAAGATTGATCTTGAGGATTGGAATGCATGGAAATCACGAATATAGGAAACCCTGCTCACGAGACTCGACTGACATGTATATATTTCAGGGACGCCTGGGTATATGCACGATACGACTCGAGTGAGAATGGCAATTCTCTATCATGCGGCTTGGCTGAATGCATGTATTTTGGGGACGCTTGGAATGCGTGCACGATCCAGCCAAGTGATACGACGAGTTCAAGCAAGGCTTAGAAGATGGGAGTGTGTCGAGATCTTGAAATCGTGTTAAAGGAAAGATTGATAATAGTGCGAGCGTGGCTCAGACTCAAGGAAGCGCGTAGGCGTATCTCGCTCGACTGCGATAGTCCCGTGTCTAGGTACGACTAAGTCTTGGCCATAGAAATGGTAGGATAGCTTGCCTTCAGGAAAGTCTCGAGGACGAGACTTGTTCTGAGTGGTGTATGATGTAGTGCCGCATCCCGCAAAGTCAATCGGAGGAATCGAAACGCCGACGGCGTTCGGCCTTAGCCTTGCAACGGCTTGCTCGGAGACATCGCTCAGGTGGGGTAGTTTCGGTGAACTCTCCTCATCTTTGCCTTCACATAATAAATCGTATTTTCAACTTGCACAAGTTAGGCTTGATAAATAAAAGCTACGCATCCACATAGCTAAGGGAATAATCCCGACGGTTTGAATCGAGTTAGAACATGGAAAACGTCCCACAGTCGGCGTAGAGTTGGTGCACGACGTGCTTTGAAAATGACACTCGGTCCTTCGTCCCATGGCTTGGGAGAAGGAAAGTTGGTCTTCGGTGCAAAAGCTGAGAGTTAGCCTAAGTCATAGGCGTCGCCCGCACAAATGCTTGCTAAAGCATGCACGGTCCTGTCCCGCAAGGCTTGGCATAGCCTTTGCTCGTCCCTTGAGTTATGTTGTAGGCTTGAGTGAGTTAGGCAAAGTTATGCCGGTCGACCTAAGTTATTCTATGTGCTGTCCCGCTCATTCTGCGGTTGTTAAGATAAATAGTCCCACGACCCCAAGGCCCATCATATGAAGTATGACTTGGGCGATAACGTTGCATAGAACACGAGTCGGTTTAGAGGCACGAGCCACGGTTGGTTCAGTGTAAAGTTAGCCACGGTCTATGGCATTTAAGGAACACGTTTGGTTTAAGTTAAGTTGGAAGGCTACGTAGTAGTCATTCCCTCGAGTTCAAAGAAGTTCGAGGCGGCCCCTCGGTTGGGAGTCTCGCGTCCCTATCCACGTTAAGTAGTTCGAGGCGGTCCCTCGGTTGGGAGTCTCGCGTCCCTATCCACGTTAAGTAGTTCGAGGCGGTCCCTCGGTCGGGAGTCTCGCGTCCCTATCCACGTTAAGTAGTTTGAGGCGGTCCCTCGGTCGGGAGTCTCGCGTTCCTATCCACGTTGAGAAGTATGAAACGGTCCAGAAATGAGGAAGTGGGTCGAGTCTGCATGGTCATTGGACAACTTGTGTATCGGTGCACAAGGGTTTTGATTTTGTTCCTCAGACAGTTGCCGCAGCCACGGGACTGATCTGGCCTAGGAGGAACACGTGCTTACGGGACCCTTGGACGGGGTGCGAACTACCCAAGGGGTGCGCCGTAGAGCGGGTATTAGGGGAAATTCGGCGAGTTCGCGCCTCGTTATTTACGAACGTACCCTAATATCCAATGGAGGTCCAATATAGCTTGTCGTGCTAGTGACCAAGTTCATATAGATGTTGGCATGGCGGCGACACCGCGAGTGTACCTTTGGATTTAGTCGAGTATTGAGTGTGCTATATCAAGGAGTCGAGTTGAAGGTGTGTGTACAAGTTAAAAACATAATGTTGGGCCTAAGATTTGGTATCAACGTAGGCGTCGTGCTTCGGCACGAGTTGTGGCGTCGAGTGTAAAGTCGAGAAGGGCCGTAGGCAAGTTGGTTGAAAGTAAAGTCGAGTTGCTGGGCACGACCTCGAAATACGAGGCACGGCCGCGTTGTCACAAGACAAGTCTGAGTCGATATGTTGACATTGTAAGAAAACGACAAGGTTTCAAGACTTAAAGATAAGGATATTATCAGTACGATAGCACGTTCACACGAAAATGAAGTCTATCGTGTAGTTACGTCCCTGATTTTGGCCGTAAGGCGGACACGACTTGATAGGTTAACGTTGTTGGCACGAGGAGTGGTCTAGAGACAAAGTATGACCTAACGTTGACATTGCAAGCACGGGATGGTCCCGATACACAAGTTGCGCTAAGGTGCCGGTCCTAAAACTGATTCTAAGGCAAGAATAGAAAGACAATCATAAAAGGGTTTATGTTGCACAAAGTAAATGAAACGTGTAGATTTTGTATGGGTGGGCGAGGAGCTCACTCCACCAGTACAGTGGTACTGACACCCACACAGTGTTTCATGTGCAGGCACAGGTAGAAGCTCGGGGTACGGAGCTCGCTTGGATGCGTCGAGGCACGGAGTTCCTTGGCGAGTCGAAGCGTACAGCTGCGGGATCTGAAGACTTATACAGGACATAATGTATGGACATCGCCTTCCGAAGCTTCCGCTGGATTCAAGTATTGTATCGAGAGATGAGAGAGAGCAGAGTGACTTGTAAATGAGAGAAAAGTGAGCACGAGAGACATTGTAATTTGGCCTTGCGCCCACAGATGTAATCTTATATTCAATATCAATAAAAGAGATTCTTTTGAATGACTTGTGTTCATGTGTTCTTCTTAAATTCCGCTGCAATGTATTCAATATTTCTGCTTAGGACTTTTGTGCGACGACCCCGTCGCCGCCGATATAATCGGCCGTTATGGAATTGCCTTGCACGAGCGCAATCTAGTCTCGTGCGACATCACGCCTTAGCGAGGACGATCGCTCCTACGGGAGCGGGGCGTGACAATATCTACGGGCCGTGCTCCAGACACTTCGAGAACATGAGTTGTACGTGAAGCAGAGTAAGTACGAATTTTGGCTAAGCAGCGTATCCTTTCTTGGTCACATCATTTCGTCCGAAGGCATTGCAGTCGACCCGAAGAAAGTGGAAGCTGTTGCTGATTGGAAGCGGCATGCGTCTGCTAGTGAGATTCGAAGCTTTCTTGGTTTAGCAGAATACTATCGACGCTTCGTGAAAGACTTCGCGAAGATTGTATCGCCACTGACTCGCCTCACTCAAAGGGAGTCGTGTATGAGTGGTCAGATGACTGTGAAGCTTCATTCCAGGAGCTGAAGCAGCGACTAATTTCGGTACCTATACTCGCACTTCCGGATGGGCCAGAGGGTTTTCAGATATTCAGCGATGCTTCAGGCCAGGGCTTGGGATGTGTGCTCATGCAGCGAAACAAGGTGATATCATTCGCCTCCAGACAGTTAAAGCCGCACGAGAAGAACTATCCTACGCACGACTTGGAGTTAGCGGCAATTGTGTTCGCGTTGAAATTGTGGCGTCACTATCTATATGGCATGGCGTGCACGATCTATACCGACCACAAGAGCCTCAAGTATCTCTTCACCCAGAAGGAATTGAACTTGCGACAGAGGCGCTGGCTCGAACTGATCAAAGACTATGACTTGACGATCGACTACACTCCGGGCAAGGGAAATGTTGTGGCGGACGCTCCGAGTCAAAAATATCTTGCCTCGCTATCCATCAACCGCAGACTACTACAAGATCTAGAAGAAATGGGCATCGAGCTCCGGGTTCGATTCAGGGATATACGGTTGGCGCAGCTGCAGTTAGAGCCGAGTTTGCTGGAAAAGATCATGGCCGCTCAGAAGGATGATCCATACCTGAAGATAGTGCGCGAGCGAATTTCGACAGGTAGTGCGACCGACTTTGCGGAAGACAAGACCGGCGTGCTGAGATTGAATGGCCGACTATGTGTTCCGGATGATTCAGAACTACGAAAGGAGATAATGTCGGAGGCGCATCATGCGAAATATACCTTGCATCCAGGCAGTACCAAGATGTATAAGGACCTCCGTACGACCTTCTGGTGGCACGGGATGAAGAGAGATGTGGCGCTCTTCGTGTCGCAATGCATGGCCTGTCAGCAGGTGAAAGCTGAGCATCAGCGACCGGGCGGGGAGATGCAGAACCTCGCTATTCCCGAGTGGAAATAGGATCATGTCACTATGGATTTTATTGTTGGCCTGCCGAAGACACCACGGGGGAACGACGCCATCTGGGTCATCGTCGATCGATTAACCAAGTCAGCGCACTTTATCGCCATCAAAGTTACTTGGAGCGTTGATCGCCTGGCGCAGATGTATCTTGACGAGATAGTACGGCTGCACAGAGTTCCAGTATCCATCATCTCTGATCGGGATTCACGGTTCATGTCGCGATTCTGGAGTAGCCTACAGTCGGCGCTGGGTACCAAGTTGCAGTTCAGCTCAGCTTACCATCCTCAGACCGACGGCCAAACGGAGGGCGTTAATCAGATTCTCGAAGACATGCTACGGCTCTGCGCAATTGACTTCAAATCAAGCTGGGACGTCCACCTACCGTTGGCGGAATTTGCATACAACAATAGCTATCAGTCCAGCATCCAAATGGCGCCGTATGAAGCTTTGTACGGCCGGAAGTGCAGATCACCCATTTGCTAGGATGAAGTCGGGGAACGGCAGATACTCGGCCCGGAGCTGGTAGAACAGACTGTGGAAAAGGTCAAGCTCATTCGGGAAAGACTGAAGATTGCACAGAGTCGGCAAAAGAGCTACGCCGATACCCATCGAAGACCGCTTGAGTTCTAGGTGGGCGATCATGTGTTCCTGAAGGTGTCGTCCATGCGAGGAGTTACTCGGTTCAGCGCGAAGGGGAAGCTGAGTCCGAGATTCGTTGGGTCGTTCGAAATACTCGAGCGGGTCGCCCCAGTGGCCTATAAAATTGCCCTACCGTTGGCGCTCGAAGGTGTGCACAATATCTTCCACGTCTCCCAACTGCGGAAGTACGTGCACGACCCTAGCCACGTGGTGGATTTTGGCCAGCTGGAGCTAAAGTCCGACTTATCCTACGTTGAAGAGCTCGTTCAAATCTTAGAACGCAAGGATAAGCTATTGCAGAATAGGGCGATCCCTCTCGTCCGCGTACTCTGGAGGAACCATGCGGCAGAAGAGTCGACATGGAAACTCGAGTCAGAGATGAAGGAGAAGTTTCCTTCATTGTTTTCGTAGAGGTAGGTTCTGTTCTTAAGTTTCGAGGATGAAACTTTTTCTTAGTTGGTTATGGTGTAGTGCCCCGTCCTTACATCGTGCCCCGTTGTTCGTCCACGGGGTGCGCGAGAAAGGAACACTGTCGCTATCGACTCGGTCGGGACCGATAGGTCGGGATCGATCGAATCGATCGAACGGGAACGGTTGAATTAAGATCCATTCCCCGTTATGGAATGGCTTCTTCGGAACCAAGTCCCATATTCAGCGGGCTGTGCCTCAAGGATTGACTCTGCGGCTTAGTCGGGAGAGACCTCCCGTTGCTCTGCTTTTCACGCCTTGGTTTTGGCTTTGTTTTCTGAATGCGTTTTCGTGAATGTTTTCGATGGTTTTCATGGCTTACGTTTCGAACTTCGCATTCGCATTGAATTTCCTTGAATAACACAGTGTTCTAATCGGTTGCTTGTGCGATTTCTGGTGATCGCGTAGGCAACGTCTAGCGCAGCCAACCAGTTTCTCGCCTCAAGTAAAAACTCAAGGTGAGTGGCTGACCTCCTTCATCTCGACCCTCTATTTCAAAAATGAGAACTTGGGAAATGGTAATGAAATGGAATGATTCGCTTGGAAAACACAAGTCCTATGTTTGAGTAGAGAAAAGATGAATTGTGTAGAAAAGAGATAGAATTATTTTAGGCCTGCAAAACGAACAAGTAAATGAATTGTATGTTAACCTTGGACAACTTGTCGACAAGGGCGATGGTTTCTTCGAGCGGCAACCCGGGGCCACGAAACCGACTCGGCCTAGGAAGAAACAGATTATAGTCGAGCTGGGTATGAAGCAATCGGTAAGACGGGGACTTGCATCGGAGCTCGCTACTTGCGTTGCAAGGGTCCCGTATTACCAGGCTATGTCCAAATGGCTAGTTAATGCCAAGTGACCTCCATATCAAACCCTTGATATAAATTGTTATCAACAAACAAAGAAAGTGATGGTAAGTTTTATGTCGCACGGTGCGCTCTGCCGAAGGAAATCTTGGTATAACTCAATGCTTCTATGAAAACATCTAGGATGGCTAGAAAGACCACTCAAACAAGTTGTATGATTTTATCTAAATTCTTGAACCAAATGAGAGCCTGGAAATTAATTAGCCCTCGCCAGTACATGTTGATTGTACTTGTAGAAGCATGAAAAAGAAGGGATCTTTCTTTTAATCCCACATCGGAAAGGAGAAGAAGGGAGGCCTCATTCCACTCTATATATAGAGACCTCTTGCCTCCTTTGAAAAGACACCAAAAATAAATAAAGAAGAGGGAGCCCATTATCCAGGGAGCCCGTTCGAGCCACAAAAGTTGCAGTATTCTTCTGGGTTGGCTGCAACTTCTTTACTCGCTGTCATGGCGAGGATAATTTGGACTCTGAGTACTATGCGCCCTACGGGCTAGTACGAAGAAGTCCAAGGCGGCACATGCCATGCGCCTCAAACGTGCTATGCCAGCAGTAAACCAGAAGCATACGCTCACAATCATGCGCGCTGCTGATGGTAAGCTGTACAAGGTCGACTCGGGTGCTGCGGCGCCAGAAATGAGCCGACCTTCAAAGTCCTTGTCTCACTTGGGCGCATCTATTACGTTCACAACCAAGTCGAGCAAGGCAAACCCAGTGGTCTTGAACTCCCGTGCCTCCTCTGGTTGTGCGTCTGAGGTCCGTTCAAGTCACTTCAAATGATGTGGTTCCCCCACTACTGATCGTGATGCCTTCTTGGTATTAGATCAGGGGGCGCAGCACTCACTTGACCACCCCGGCACTTGGCTTTGCCATGCGCCTGAAGGGGGTGCGAAGGTGGCACTCTCACTTGACCACCCCGACGCTTGGCCTTGCCATGCGTCTGAAGGAGGTGCGAAGGTGGCACTCTCCCCCAACGATCTGTGCAACGTGATCACTCACAAGCGCCGATCAGGAGAGCCGACCAACAAGCATAATGTGCCCCTCACAGGGCACACTTGTGCTACGGTCGTCATCAACTGCTGCTACCGCAAGACAGTGGCTCCACCACCAAGGCAGTCTGTGTTCCAACAGTTGCAACATGCTGTACATGTCTCCCAGCGCATCACTCTGCCCCGTCAGAGTGAATCACTTCTTCGTCAACGTACAGGTGCATCTACCAGCCTGGGGCTATTATCTTCTGAAGGAGTTCACCGTCAAAGCTTCTTTGAACAAGGAGAACCATCATCCACAGTACAATGTCTTGCCAAAGAGGAGGATTAAGTCGAATCCATCTTCGTCGAGAAGTCAAGGGAGAGACAACAAGACTCTCTCAAACTGTTGCTATTCATAGGCCAGGGCAAATCAAACCCATGCGCCAAGTGGCAACCTTCCCGAAGTCAGTGCAATGAACTTGTATTTTTGATGAATGAACTCGCCTCTTCGAATTCAGCTAAGTCAGGGAGCCACTAATGCTTTGAAGAACTCAACAGACGGACCAATGAAGATGCGCCATGCACGGACGTGCCCTTCGGCATCAGGCGCATCACATAGACGCGCCCTTCAGTACCAGGCGCATTACAGAGGATGCGCCCCCACACATCTCTATACCGAGTGGAACGCCAATCGACGTGCCCACTCAGCTGTCCATCGAATGTCAGAAACATTAAATGCTGAACTGACAGAGTTGGCAGCATACCTCCCAAAGTCTGAACAGTTGACAGCTTTTTCAGAAAACGAAGCGTCGGCAACGTCAGCATCATCATGACTCTATTCCGACGGCTACTGCCACGTGGCCATCCGCATGCGCCTCTACGGCCATGCGTCCAAACCAGCATGCGCCTCAAAAGCCATATGCCTCAGACCCTTCACTGATCCCTAAAGACAGAAGAAGAGTCTCCAGTTGAAGCTTTGCATGCGCCTCAAAAGCCATGCGCCCCAGACTGATCTCTGATCCCGAAAGACAGAAGGAAAGTCGCCTGCATGTGCCTCAAAAGCCATGCGCTCTAAACAGTTTGTAACCCCTAAAGGTTATGAGCCGCAGCCTCCTCCTGCGCCCAATCAAGGCGCAGCTCACCAGATTACTTTCCCCCACCAAATCCGAGATCTTCGAGCCATGAGTCGATGACACGTGTCCTTTGACTCAACTCATCCAAGATTTCAGCAACGGAAAGATCTTCTCCTCTGCTACGTGCCGGCTCACAACAGCAGTATGAAGAATTCAACCCCCCAATCAGGGCGCATCATCCATGCGCCTCCATCAGCAACCTCCACGTGGCGTCCCCACACACCGGCGTATCCTACATGCGCGCATGAGCAGCCAGCCTGCAAAACTATAAATAGAGGGATCATCTCCTTCACACACACACAGACAGAATCCACAACGAACATACAAGGAATCGTCAGAGAGGCAGATACAGACACTCAACGTCTTCCTCCTCTCAGCAAGCTCCAGCACCCAGAGCAATCCACACCTTCAGAGAACCGATAACCGTCGTCAGCCGGTCAACAGAGTCAACGCATTACCACTCGCTCCATTGGCACTAAGGACCCAGCTTAAACAAAATTGTACTCCTAGGACTACATCTAAGTCCTACATTGTAACACTGTTCTGTTTGTATTAAAGTTTTCAATCAAACAATTTTAATGGCAAACAGTACTGATCCTCGCTCTCTCTACAGGTGCGACAGATCGGGAGGAGCGTGCTACGTGAAGGGAGGCAACGCTCGTGTGTTTTGAAGCTTCGTCCGTGCATCGAAGCTTGGATCAAACCTTTGAAGACTCCGCTGTTGAAGATCGAAGACAGATGGAGCGCCTTCCCACCATCCCAGGTGGTTTTGTAATTTTGGTTGTATAATCAAAGGATGAATGTATGTAATGGCTATCTCATCGACGTTCACTTTGTAAAGGAGTCAGTTTGTAAAAAGCCCGCGCGGCGCCCTTGTATCGAGTCTGTAAAAATGATGTTCATTATTAATAAAGCTTATGTTTCCTTCTCTATAATGTGTGTTCAATTTACTCTGCGCATTCTCTTGTTGTTGTGTTTCGGATA
Source organism: Iris pallida (assembly GCA_029216955.1). Taxonomy (NCBI): domain Eukaryota; kingdom Viridiplantae; phylum Streptophyta; class Magnoliopsida; order Asparagales; family Iridaceae; genus Iris; species Iris pallida. The sequence continues at coordinate 5,920,311 of JANAVB010019798.1, read as the reverse complement.
ACCTTATGACTATGCCTTGTGCGAGCGCAACTTAGGCTTGCACAACATCACGCCCGGGGGACGACTATCGATTCTACGGAATCGGGGCGTGACAGTTACAGTCAGTGCTCTCAGAGAGAGTTCCGTGTTGCATCGTGGTTTAAACTTGCACTAAAACGATTACTAAATAATTGTAAACTAACACAAAATGTACTTGCCTCAGGTTTGACTGGACTAGAAAGGTTGATACGTCGGGATGGAAGTTCAGACTCTTCCTCGAAATCCTACATTCGATAAGCTGTCTCAGAAACCAAGAATCGTCAATGCTAACTAAGCTAGTTGCAATCTCTAAACTGTTCCCTAGTCAATTTTAAATCTTTTAATTAACCAAACACAAAAAATACGATTATTGTGCGTTGATTTAATACGAGGGAAAATGGTCATTTTAACTTTGAATTCGGAAAACATCGTCGATGCCAGATTATTAGAAAAACTTGGTATTTTCTATAAATATAAATATGAAGCTAATTTTCTTACTTGGTGAGAAATACGTGACTTTTTAATTAATACTAAACTTGTCAATTTTAGGTGAGAAAATATTAATTAATTTTATACAAAAATACTTTTTAGTCAATTTAATCGTTAAATAATAAAAACTCGCAAAACCAGAAAAGACAAGAAAATCTAAGCTATTACAGTTACAGACCACAGCCAGCTGGACTTATGTCCATTACAATTTATTTACATAAATTGAAATAAGATAAGACTGACGTTAGTCCTAAACTGAAAATATTAAATAATATTTAAACAGAAATTAAATATAAAAATAAAGTAAATCATAAGTCTCAGATATGGTCCGATCCTCATCTTGGCTAATTGCCTCAACGTCCGGACGGGGCCGATTTCGTTTGCACTTAGCCGGGTCCTTTGACCGATACGGTCGTCACCCAAAATCAAATAAATTCCGAAAATCATTTTAAATTCATTTTAAAAATAATTCAGGATTTACGGAAAAATCGGGCAGCATCTCCTCTGTTTTTGGTCAAGCCAAAAACTGGAAAATGGCGCCGATAATTTCCTGCAAGTCCCAAACCAGAAAAAAGCCCGAATTTATATATATAAAATATCCACAACCAATCCACAGAATAATCGGGACGACCCGAAATAATTTCGGAAGTCCGATTCCAATTCCACAAATCACAGAACGTTCCCGGAAAAATCCGAAAAGCCAACACATACTAAAAATCCATTCCCGAAATATTTCGGGAATCCAAAATAATTCACAGGACCTTTCCGAAAGTCCAGGAAAATTATGACGTCGCTAAAACCGAATTCCCAAAGGGAATCGGGGACCATTTCATCATTGACTAAATAATAAAATGAGCGGGACAGGGGGGTATACCTCGGATTGCTCGGCTAGAGCTCTCAGATGAATAAATAGAAAGAAAAGAGCTCCGAATCAGCGAACGCACTCCCGAAACAGTGCTGCAATAGCAACGACGTCGAGGAACGCTGGAAGAATGCAGAACTAGGACACGACAGGGGGAAACAACAGGGAAAAACTCGCCAAAGGGGCAGCGAGCTAGGGCAGCAGGCCACAGGGCTGCCGGGGCGCGCTGTCGCGGTTGCCGAGGGAAGCTCGGTGGGGAGACGGGCGACGTCGGTATCGGAGGGAGCCGACGGGACAGCGGGTCGGCGGTCGGCCGCGCAAAGGGGGCGGCTCCGCTGGAGTGGGTCGTCGGATGTCAGCGAGGGGCTGGCCGAGGGTGGTCGGCCGAGAGGGTTTGGGGGAGTGGGTTCTTTGGTGTGGGAGTTGGTGAGGGTGTGATGGGAGAAAGGAGTAGGAAGAGAGATGTTTGCTCCTCTGTGAAGGAGTAAGAGAAAGAGTAATTTGTTTTGTGAAGTGTGAATGCAAGCAAATGGGAAGGAAGAGTTTAAGAAGAAGGAGAGGTTGCTGTGTGCGTGTGGTAGAGAGTGAAGGAAGGGAGGGAGAATAGGAAGACTAAGTTTGGCAAAAACGTGTGTGCTGGTCCAGAGAGGAAATGGGAGAATGAGAATAGGGAGTGAGAGAAAAAGTCCTACAAGTAGGGTGCTGGTCCTACGGGACCAGCTAGATAGTTATTTTTTTTTAATAACATTAAACCAAGTCAAACCAGAATTAGGAAAAATGGGATTTGGGTTTGGGCTCAGGCCTGGGTCTGGGTTCGGACTCGGGTCTGGGTCTAAGTCAAAAGTCCATGTTATTATTATATTTTTTTGAAATCTTTTGCACTCAATAATATATAATAATAATAATAATAATATTAGAAATACTAATATTTAATACAAAACACTAATATTAATAAATTACAAAACATGGGTTTCACAATCTTCCCTCCTTAGAAAATTTCGTCCTCGAAATTAAAGGCAGGGTAGGAGAATCAAACAGGTACGGGTACTACACTCGTAACTCAGGTCCAACAATAAGAATTTCTAAGGCAGTCGTGGATGAGACGGTTTATGATATCATCCATGTAGAAAAATATAAAAACGAACCAAAGTACACGAGGTTGATCAGACCATCATGCACCGGTCCTGATTAGACAATATATTAGTGGGTGCACCCAATAAAATACCGTCATGATCAAGCTTGACAAAAAGATAGCTTGCAAAACTAGGCTAATTTAGCAGCATCAGTCAAGTTTAGAACGATAAGATAAGGAATAGGAGTTTACGTGATGGCTCAAATTCTGATCTTCTTCTCACCTCTGACTACGCTTGCAACTGGTTTCTCTGGCACTGAAAGGTTGAGTCCAATCTTCAGCTCTGAATTATCCAATATGGGACTCGGATCCGGAATGTAGCATCCGAGCTGTGATACGTAGAAGACGTTGCACACTCTCAAGATTAGCTGATAGAGCTAACCGGTACGCTACTTCCAACTCGTCTTAAAACTTCAAATGACCTGATGTACCTGGCTGAACTTTCCTGCTCTGCTAACACTGATCGTTCCTCTGGTAGGAGGAAATCTTCACAAAAGACGCTATCTCCTTCTTCAAACTCCACTGATTGACGATGCTAACTTGGTAGTTGTTGTAAGGAAACTCTACAAATTTTAAATAATCTTCTCCAAGACCCTCCAATTTCCAAAACACAAGATCTAACATATCTTCAAGCGTCTGGATTATCTTCTTTGATTGTCCGCCGGTTTGTACTCCATAAATCCGGTAGGGGTGCCTCTCGTACAATGCTGCCAACTCCTCGGTGAATAAACTAACCTTGAAGGGAATAAAGTGTGCTGACTTAGTCAGTCGGTCCACTACAATCCAATTGGTGCCCTTCCCTCCTTGGGAACAAGGCAATCCTTACTCAAAGTTCATTGTTATATGCTTCTACTTCCACTCTGAATTGTCCAGCGGCTGCAACAAACTTGTTGTTCTCTTGCTAAATTCTTCATGTTGACAAATTCACATCTAATCCCATACCTGGAATTGTCCTTCTTCATTCCATAGCACCAATCAATAGAGGCATATTCCGATACATCTTATTAGCTCCTGAATATATGGAATACTGCGACTGGTGTATTTCTTTCATCAACTCGTTCCTCCGTTTGTCAGCCGATACGTAAAGTCTCGTACCATTCTTCAGAGTTCCACTGCTGATCAATTTAGAAACCCTCAAATGTTCCTGCCAACACTTGATCTCTAAGCCTGCAAAGTGCCTCGTTTGAAACTACGTCCTCTTGATTTTGTCCATCAGTCTCGAACTTCATCAATACTGAATCAGCATCCAGCTCCGTCCTTCTATTTCCAGGTAGTATAACCTCCAGTCCAAGCTTCTCGACGTCTTCTAGTAGGTGCCACTCCTTGGTTAAGAACATCGCCACTGGGTATCGACTAAGTGTATCAGCGATCACATTAGCCCTACCCGGGTGGTATAGCGGGTCGATGTTGAAATCCTTCATCAGCTTCAGCCATCTTCTTTGTCTAACATTCAGCTCTTTCCGAGTGAAGACATATTTCAGACTTTTGTAGTCCGTATATATTTTTACTCCCTTTTCCATAAAAATTATGCTTCCATAACTTCAAAGCAGAGATGACTGCCGCAAGCTCCAGATCATGTGTGGGATAGTTCTTCTCATGAGTCCGTAATTGCCTAAATGCATAAGCAATCACTTTTCCATGTTTGTTGAAGAACGCAACCCAGTCCTTTTCCAGAGGTATTACTGTAAATTGAGAAACTACCGGTTCCTGCGGGTAGCGCAAGGATTGGTGCAGTGGTAAGTCTCTTCTTCAGCTCCTCGAATGATGCCTGACAATCTTCCGTCCAGATGAACTCCTCATTCTTCCGAGTGAGCTTCGTCATCGGCTCAGCAATCTTGGCAAAATCCTTTACGAACTTCTGTTAGTAGCCAGCCAAGTTCAAGAAACTTCCGAATTGAACTTGGGGTATACCACTTTTCAACAACAGCTATCTTCCATCGAAATTTCTTCTCTTGACAACATGGCCAAAAATCTACCTTGTCAAAGAAAATCCACGTTCAGATAACTTACCATAAAACTTCTTTTTCTTCAAAGTTTCCAGAACTTTCCTCAGATATTCTTCATGCTCTTCTTCAGTCTTTGAATATATCAGAATGTTATCTATGGAGAAGATAAACTGATTCAAATACTCATGAAAAACTCTGTTCATGAGATTCATGAACACAGCAGGAGCATTTGTCAGTCCAACGTCATGACCAAAGAAAACTACCCGTACTTGGTGTTTGAACGCCGTCTTGGAAATGTCCTCCTTTCTGACTCTGATTTGATGGTAGTCAGATCTTAAATCAAACTTCGAAACACCCTAATTCCACACAAATAGATCAAACAGATCCTCGATCCGGGCAGAGGGTATTTGTTCTTTAGTGTCTGGTAATCGATGCACATCCGTTGTTCCATCCTTCTTGGGCAAAAACAAGATAGGTGTTCCCTAAGGTGAAGTTCCTTCCTGAATAAACCCTAGAGCCTTCATTGATCTGGTCCTTCATCTTCTTGGCCTCCTTCGGGTTGACTCTGTAACATCCTTTAGAAATAGGGAAAGAGCCGGGGACTAGGTCAATGGTAAATCCTAGGTCTAGATCTGGGATAATCCGGGAAGACTATCAGGAAAAACATCTGCCATAAAGGTGTAACTAAGAATTTTATTCATGTGGAGAATTACAGCAAAAACTCTTATGATTGATCTAAGGTCACCCTATTACAACAATAGACAATGCTATTCAGCAGCCCTAGGTATTAATCCTCATGGCTCTGGCTCTTGCATGAGCAGTCTCCAACTGCTTCCTCTTCTATGAACCTCGAGTCTGCATCATGCCTTATAGTAGGAGGCAGGGTCTGCTGGATAGGAAGAGAGTTCCTAGGTTGTGGCCTAACAGGTGTTGCTGGGATAGGTGTTCTGGTATGATGGAAAGATAAGGGGCAATCCTTTACCCGATGTTCAGCAGATCCACATACCAAATATTTCCCCAATCTCTTATGACAAATATTGGCTTGGTGACAAGTCCTTTTACAGTAGTCACAAGCCAATAGCTTCTTACGATATAACTGCCGGATAGGGTTCAAAAATGTCTCCTAGATTTCAGGGGTACCTCTCCTAGGGTGAGATTCCGCTCCGACTTGGTTTAAGATAGCTAAGGCTACATCATTGACGTTCTTCATGTCTTCTCTCGTGATATTCATCTGTTCCTGCTGGGCTTCATCTTGAGCTTTCTGGGACTCCATGATTACTTGAAATAGGGCAACCATTTAGGAGGTGTTTGCTGGTACTGGTGGAGCAACAGGAATGGGTACTTCGCCAAGGAAATGCAACTCAGTTTGAGAAGAGGTAGGTATCGCCAGTGTAGTGAAAACTTCACTGGATGCATTATGGGGACGGTCAATCAGTTGCGAGGGAAATAAACCCTGGACTTGGTTGAGGAGATGGCGTATGATCTGGAGATGACACCTCATCGCCAGCAGGATTGGTCTTGTCAATGGTCATTCTCTGGAAGGTTTAGGATGCAACCATAAGCAAGGTATCCTACCAGTCTATAATCAAACAAAAATATTTATTTATAATATATTTCGGTCCTATGTTGTGACAAATTGATGTTCTAGTGTTCTAATTGTTTCTAAATATGTTTTCCTAAGTTGTTGTTCAGACCTGCATGGACCACCACTAAAAACATGTCACGACCCGATCCCAACTAAAGGGGTCGAACCGGATCATGCCCAGCCTGCACCGTTGTTGAGACGGCGGCAGTAAGCTGTTCAGTAGCAGATAACCACACAATAACACTATATTTGTCACAACTCAACATCGAAAAATTTAAAACTTTATTAAACTTTTACAATGAAATGAAAGATACAACTTAAACCATTTTCTACATACATCAAGAAGGAAAGAAAACACTAGGCAAACAGCTCATCAGTCTCGAAATCCTCGTCTTCTAGTTGGGACCTTGGAAATATCGCGGAACAAAGCCTCATCAGTGATACCTAAAAATGTTGGGTCTCCAGTCAGGAGGGAGCAAAGTACAATTCATGCAAATTTGACAATTGAAATAATAATAGAATCATGCACTTTTAAACAGTTTTGAAATCCACAATAAAGCAGTTACAGTTTTAAAACAGTTACAGTTCTGTGATGTGAATAGGCAATGAAATATGACCGGCTTGGGTTTGTTACAGTAAGATACGGCTTATCCCCGTGTGTATGAGGGGTAAGCTAATATAGTTACAGTAGTTACAGTAGTTACAGTAGTTTGGATGTGGTCATACTCATTACACTACTCCCCCAGTCCCCAATAGTTACAGTAGTTACAGTCAGTGCTCTCAGAGAGAGTTCCGTGTTGCATCGTGGTTTAAACTTGTATTAAAACGATTACTAAATAATTGTAAACTAACACAAAATGTACTTGCCTCAGGTTTGACTGGACTAGAAAGGTTGATACGTCGGGATGGAAGTTCAGACTCTTTATCGAAATCCTACATTCGATAAGCTGTCTCAGAAACCAAGAATCGTCAATGCTAACTAAGCTAGTTGCAATCTCTAAACTGTTCCCTAGTCAATTTTAAATCTTTTAATTAACCAAACACAGAAAATACGATTATTGTGCGTTGATTTAATACAAGGGAAAATGGTCATTTTAACTTTGAATTCGGAAAACATCGTCGATGCCAGATTATTAGAAAAACTTGGTATTTTCTATAAATATAAATATAAAGCTAATTTTCTTACTTGGTGAGAAATACGTGACTTTTTAATTAATACTAAACTTGTCAATTTTAGGTGAAAAAATATTAATTAATTTTATAAAAAATACTTTTTAGTCAATTTAATCGTTAAATAATAAAAACTCGTAAAACCAGAAAAGACAAGAAAATCTAAGCTATTACAGTTACAGACCACAGCCAGCTGGGCTTATGCCCATTATAATTTATTTACATAAATTGAAATAAGATAAGACTGACGTTAGTCCTAAACTGAAAATATTAAATAATATTTAAACAGAAATTAAATATAAAAATAAAGTAAATCATAAGTCTCAGATATGGTCCGATCCTCATCTTGGCTAATTGTCTCAACGTCCGGGCGGGGCCGGTTTCGTTTGCACTTAGCCGGGTCCTTTGACCGATACGGTCGTCACCCAAAATCAAATATCGAATAAATTCTGAAAATTATTTTAAATTAATTTTAAAAATAATTCAGGATTTACGGAAAAATCGGGCAGCATCTCCTCTGTTTTTGGTCAACCCAAAAACTGGGAAATGGCGCCGATAATTTCCTGCAAGTCCCAAACCAGGGAAAAACCCGAATTTATATATATAAAATATCTACAACCAATCCACAGAATAATCGGGACGACCCAAAATAATTTCGGAAGTCCGATTCCAATTCCACAAATCACAGAACGTTCCCGAAAAAATCCGAAAAGCCAACACATACCAAAAATCCATTCCCGAAATATTCCGGGAATCTAAAATAATTCACAGGACCTTTCCGAAAGTCCCGAAAAATTACGACGTCGCTAAAATCGAATTCCCAAAGGGAATCAGGGACCATTTCATCATTGACTAAATAATAAAATGAGCGGGACAGGGGGGTATACCTCGGATTGCTCGGCTAGAGCTCTCAGATGAATAAATAGAAAGAAAAGAGCTCCGAATCAGCGAACGCACTCCCGAAATAGTGCTGCAATAGCAACGACGTCGAGGAACGCTGGAAGAATGCAGAACTAGGGCACGACAGGGGGAAACAGCAGGGAAAAACTCGCCAAAGGGGCAGCGAGCTAGGGCAGCAGGCCACAGGGCTGCCGGGGCGCGCTGTCGCGGTTGCCGAGGGAATCTCGGCGGGGAGACGGGCGACGTCGGCGTCTGAGGGAGCCGACGGGACAGCGGGTCGGCGGTCGGCCGCGCAAAGGGGGCGGCTCCGCTGGAGTGGGTCGCCGGATGTTGGCGAGGGGCTGGCCGAGGGTGGTCGGCCGAGAGGGTTTGGGGGAGTGGGTTCTCTGGTGTGGGAGTTGGTGAGGGTGTGATGGGAGAAAGGAGTAGGGAGAGAGATGTTTGCTCCTCTGTGAAGGAGTAAGAGAAAGAGTAATTTGTTCTGTGAAGTGTGAATGCAAGCAAATGAGAAGGAAGAGTTTAAGAAGAAGGAGAGGTTGCTGTGTGCGTGTGGTAGAGAGTGAAGGAAGGGAGGGAGAATAGGAAGACTAAGTTTGGCAAAAATGTGTGTGCTGGTCCAGAGAGGAAATGGGGGAATGAAAATAGGGAGTGGGAGAAAAAGTCCTACAAGTGGGGTGCTGGTCCTACGGGACCAGCTAGATAGTTATTTTTTTTTAATAACATTAAACCAAGTCAAACCAGAATTAGGAAAAATGGGATTTGGGTTTGGGCTCAGGCCTGGGTCTGGGTTCGGACTCGGGTCTGGGTCTAAATCAAAAGTCCATGTTATTATTATATTTTTTTGAAATCTTTTGCACTCAATAATATATAATAATAATAATAATAATATTAGAAATACTAATATTTAATACAAAACACTAATATTAATAAATTACAAAACATGGGTTTCACAGACTGCCAAAAATTGTGACAGTCCTGCTATAGAACATGTCCCTTTCAGGACTGCCACAATTTCTGTCAGTCCTCAGTACTTCTATGACTGACAGCAATTGTGGCAGTCCTGTTGTACATCGAGTCAATTTCAAGACTGCCACAATTTATAGCTGTCCTCAATTCTTTTAGGACCATCAGAAATTGTGGCAGTTCTGATATGAACCAAATTCTTCTACAACTAGAGTTTCTTCCATAGTTTTCTTCTACAACTAGGATTTCATGCATAATTCTTCTATTAATAAAGAAAAATTGGTTAATAGACTAATAGATTAATAGATTTGATAGATTTGATAACCCAATTTTTTCTACAACTAGGATTTCATCCATAATGTCCAAACAAGAAGAAGAAAAATAAACTAGGGTTTGGAGAAAGAGAGCTGAGAAATTAGAAGAGAGCAAAAAATCAAAATAAACTAGGTTTGAAAAAATTGATGTTATTATTATTGTTCTTGTTCTTGTTCTTGTTCTTGTTCTTGTTCTTCTTCTTCTTGTGAGGAAAAAGAAGAGAGCAAAAAAAAAATGTTGACTTATATACTCACATGTTGGCTAGTCCTGAGTAATTTTTTCAATGACAAACTTGTAAATAAATCAAAGTTTACTTTTGCCTAGCCCTGATCAACTTTTGATGTGCCCTTATAAATAGCCTTGATAAATGTCCAAAATAGTGGAGATTATTTGGATGAACATGTTGCAAATAGAGAGAAGGTAAACTCTTTTGTAATTAGCGTGTCATTTTATGAACAATATTTGAATATATAATTTGATGACTCTTCTTTAATCGTTCAAAAGATCCTTACGCAGGGGTCTAGCGACACTAGGCCGAGGGGACACGGCTGCGCCTCCTAGAAATTGAAAAAAATTCTCCCCCCGGAAAATGTATTTGTGTAGCACTGACTGCCTGTGTTTTAGAGAAAAAAGCAAATGTACAGTAAGGTTTATTGTTTGAGTGAAGGCATTGATAGCAGATGCAACTTCTTGGATTGATGAAGGAGCATGCTAGCTAGCTTGTAATCATACGACATCTTGCAATCACATGGTGATGACACCTTTTTTTTTATGGTAAGTGTTGCATAAGTTGCAAAAAATTTACTAGACTACAGTGACTACTCCATAGTCTACAGACATGCTCCACAGTCCATACAGTACATTTTCTTCTCCTACCATTCCTTCAAGGCTATTTAAACAGACTTTTTTTTCTTCTTCTCCTACCATTCCTTCAAAGGCTTCAATTCAACTATTTATCTATTTTGTTTCCATATTTTTCTTCCAAGCTTTCATGCTCCAGCTAAACTGAAGCAGCAACAACAATCTGATTTTTTCTTCTTCTAGCTCGAGCAGCAGCTAGCAAACTAGCAAAGCAATGAACATAATAGGTAGGGGTGTGCGTCGGTATAATTGGTCGGTATTTGGTCGATTTTTTCGATATTTTTTAAAATCGGTATTTGAAATATCAATATTAATATCGTACCATTTAGAATCGGTTTTTTCGGTTTCGGTTAAATCGGTATTCGGTCGGTTTTTGTTCGGTATCGATATTTTACCAATTAATATTTGATCAATTAACACACTTAATATTGTAGAACCTCTTAACCTATAATATATATATTTTTTACTTTTTTGGAAGCATTAATTTTAAAGCCAAGCCTCTACCAACCAAAACGATTAATCAATTCCAAGTTCTAGGAAACCAACCAAAACAAAGATGAAAATAAAAATGAGTAGTGTAAAATTAATCAAGAAAAACATTAAAAAATGTGTGTGTGTGTTTATATATGTGTGTGTGTGTGTATATATATATGTGTGTGTGTGTGTGTGTGTGAATCGGTTCGGTTCGGTATTTTCGGTATGGTATTACACTCAAACCGTTACCATTACCATTACCATTATACCATAATTTAGTCGGTTCGGCAATTCGGTATCGGTACATAATTTCGCTTCGGTTTTTTCGGAATATTTTAATCGGTATTCGATCGGTTTTTCGGTATCGGTCGGTATTTGCTCACCCCTAATAATAGGTAACATTTTTTGGCTCATAATGCACTCTTTCATATTATGAAATTTTATATGCTGTTGTTGAATTCATATTATGAAATAATATAGAAATATTTTATTATTATTTTAGTAGTAAGCATTGCGCCCTTGAATTACAATTCTGGCTACGCTACTGTCCTTACGAGTTATATACAAACAATATATGAATATGTTATTTGATGGTCTATACTTTGGATAGTAATTGCAACATTTGTGTGGTTCTATCACACACGATAACAATTAGAGGATGTTGTGGAAAGATGGTTGACAGAAGAAGACGAGAAAAACTTTGATACAGTAGGGGATATCAAAGTTTTGATACCCCTATGTATGACAGGTGGGGCCCACCAATATATATATATATATGTGTGTGTGTGTGTGTGTACACATTCTATGAAGCGGGAGGGGCCCATCCGTCATACATAGGGGGTATCAAAACTTTGATACCCCTGCTGTATTAAAGTTTTTCCGGAAGAAGAGAGAGGCGTGGAGGAGATTGTCTGGCCAAGGGATGAGAACCTTTAGGAGATAGAAGTGTTAAATAAAAGAAAAGAGTGTGGACACTGTGAGAAAAAAAAAGTATAATGTAGTAATTAAACATTGACAAGGAAAGTTGAAGAACGAAGACGAGGGTAAAATGGTGAGAAAATACAAATTTATAAAAGATAATGAAATATTTCATTGTTTGACGAGTTACTTTAACATAGGGAGACTATTAAGTACAATTTTTTTTTGTTTTGGATTTGGAAAACATTTAAACAATTAATACTATTTAACAAGTTTGAAATAACAAAAAAAATGCATAAGAAGCATTAAACTTTTATAGTATTGCATATAAGAGTACAGCAAGTTTCATACTTTAAGAGGAGAGACCCAATACGTCACAAAAAGGACGTAAAATTTATTTTTGAAATATGCTTCCTATTTAGGGACATATTTTATTATTTATTTTTAAATCTGCATCAGCGATTAAGTTTGGTTAAGGGAATATTTAATCCTAACTAAACCATAGTAAATATACGCCCTATATTTGGGCGGATATTGTCATTTATGCCTTTTTTTGGGCGTAAAATTTCATTTATTTAGCATATTTTTTTGGTTTATCAGTTAATTTTTTTTTTCTCCAGAATTTTCTCTTTTTTCTCTATTTATCATTTTAATTTTCGGTTTATCACAAACGCTCCACCTTCTTAATTTTTTTTTTCTCTTTTTCCCTACGAATAATTCTTTTCATAACTTTTTTTCAAAATGTTTTTCCTAAATAAATTTATTTTCATTTTGTAATTACACATTAATAAATTAAAATCTTCAAAACAAACTATTTAAATTAACTATAATAATAAAGATAAATATTTTTTTTATAAATTTTTTTAACTCACTTCTCCTTCTTCTTCTTGCTTCGTTAACCACGTCAGTAAAATCTAGCCCAAATTATACCTATAATTAAATTACCTCTTAACCAAATTACTTAACAGCTTAAATGGATTTAAAAAATGAGAAAAAAATTTACGTTCTAAATAGGGCATATATTTCACAAATGGATTTTATGCCTTTTTTTTTTCCGCACGTTTTGGATCTTTGATCATAATATTATGAAACTTGTCATCTTATACGCAATACTATAAAAGTTTAATATTTCTGATGCAATTTTCTGTTAAAATAAACTTGAACCGAGGAACTTATATGCAAAAAACCATATTAATTTTAGTTAAACAGTTCCAGCGAACCGTTCGCAGCCAGCTCACGGGGGAGCGAACTCTTCCTCTTCCGAACTCAAAACCCTAGAAACCGATTTTCCCGCCAGTTTCTCTTTTCTCCTCTCCCGCTTCCTCCCCAACCCCCTCGCCGTTTCCCGCCAAAATTCCGCCGTTGATGTCGATTTCAACGCCGGAATCCGTCGCTAGTTCCTTCTCCACCCCTTGCTGGCGATCGCCACGGCCGGAGTCTTCCTCTATATCCTCGCCGCCACCGCAGAGGAGAAGGTTCCAGAATCCCCCGCTTCCACTTCGTCCGCCGCCACCTCAGTCAAGGAGAAGAAGGAAGAGGAAGAGGAGATTCTATCTAGGGTTTATGGTGCGTGCGGGATCTGAAGCTGGGGAACTATTGAGTCGGCGCCTGGAGAAGGAGTCGCCCATCTCGAAGTGCAGCTTGCTAAGTTCATGGAAGGTTTGTTTTTGAATCTTGAATCAAACTTATTATTTTTCGGGTTCTATAAAGCAATGATCTGAAGTCACCCCTAGGCTCATTACTCGCTAAGCACGGGCGACCAGAATGTGCTCCGACATGCCAAAATCATCAACAGCGTGTCGGTCTCGCCTTGTCCGTATCGTGTCATATTGGTATCTATGCGCAACTTATTTATCCTTTTTGTAGAAGTTGAAGCCACTTTGTGCAATGTTACATCTAGACTATTATGTGATTACGACTCTCTAGATTGATTCTTGTTGGGTTTTTGGCTTTCCTTTTAGAAACTTTAGTCCCACATCGGAAAAACCAAATAGGTTGTATCTCTATATATTAGCTTTGCTAGTTTAAGAGATGCACATGAGGTATGGAGGTGCACATGGGTGTGCCATGTGGGATTATTTTCTAAATGGGAAAAAGGCTAAAATTAACAATTAAAGCATTCATGCTTTTTTTGCTCTTGGGAAATTTATTTCCATAGGAGCTAAGCCCCGTAGGGGCTTAGCGACTCGGGCTCGGGCTCGGGCTCGGACTCGGGCTCAAGGGCTCATGAGGCGTAATGTGGCGTTTTGTTGGCGCACTTTGAGCGACGGTGATCATTCACCCCAGCAGGAGTTATTTCATCTTCGCCAGTCATCTTCTTTGTTGGTTTTATCAGGATTCTATTAGCGCACCTTCGGTGAAGTGTTTGCGTTGATATTTTCAGAATTCTATCTGTGCACCTTCTGTGAAGTGTAGCACTAGTAGAATTTCTCTTACGTACCTTCTGTGAAGTGTTACGTTCTGTGCACCTTCTGTGAAGTGTAGCACTAGTTGAAATTTCAATTACGTACTTTCTGTGAAGTGTCGTAATAACGATTGTTTCTACAATTGTTACGAAATTTCAGTTTTTCCATCGAAAAATTGTGCCCAGGAATTAACAATCTCAAAGCTTTATCGTTACGATGGAAAACGTTAATGTTTCACTCTTCAATTCTGACTTTTGCAAGTTAGAAAAGTTTGATGGGAAACATTACCAAGTCTGGAAGAGGAAGGTATATCTCACCCTTCAACTCAAAGACGTAGATCACGTGCTTCTGGAGGAAGAACCTACTGTTCCAGATGTTGGATCTGCTGTCGCAATCACCGCGGCTACTAAACTGCAAGCAAAATGGAGAAGGAAAAATAGTATTTGCAGGCTGCTAATCCTGAATGCTATGGAAGATTCCCTTGCAGAATCCTATTCTAAGAAGAATATCGCTAGAGACATATGGGAGTCTCTAGAAAAACTCTACGAAGAAGACAAGAACCGCAGTAAAATATTTTGTGGTTGAAAAATATCACAAGTGGTTTTTTGAGGACGAAAAGTCTATGCTGCCGCAGGTGAAGGAGTTCCTGAAACTGCGACAGAAGCTGGAAGACGAGGCGATGCCCCTCCCCGACAAGTTTGTTGTTGGAGGGATTGTCTCAAAGCTCCCCGCTGGGTGGAGCAAGTTCTATGCAAACATGCATAGGAAGAAGCTTGAGATCAGCCTTGAAGATCTCTTACAGGAAATCTATGTTGAGGACCAGATGCGGGTCCAACTGAAGGTGGACACACTGTCCAAGCAATTGGCTAACGCCAATCTGGTTTAAACCAAGGAACCAAGGGGAAAGCAGGCGACTTTTCACAGCAAGAAGAAGGACCCTGACAATCTAAAGGTCAAGGGAACTTCTTTCAAGAAAAAGAAGCCAAAGTCTCAAATGTCTTGCTTCAAGTGTGGCAAGAAGGGCCACTTTAAGAATGAGTGCAAAGCAAAGACCAAACAATCAGAGCAAGGAGAGCCTAGTAAGGTATCTATGATCACTGATGTTGTTGCTATGATTATGCAGGTTGATGCGGTAGGGACTGATTCTGACTGGTGGGTAGATACTGGAGCCTCATGCCATGTCTGCTCCAGTAAGGAGTGGTTCACCACCTACGCACCTACTTCTGAAGTGGTTATGATGGCGAACCAGGCACAAGCTGAAGTGCTCGAGATTGGGACAGTGGTATTGAAGCTGACTTCTGGCAAGTCTCTGACGCTTCAAGGCGTGAAGCACGTACCTGCTATCGCCAAGAACCCGATCTCAGGAGGCCTACTCTGCAACGCAGGCCTCAGGATGGACATCAATGCTGGCCAGATGGTGATGTCTATCAAGGAAACATATTTCGGGAAAGGTTTTTATACCGAAGGAATGTTCAAGATTCAGCTTGTAAATCAGTCCAATGTAATTAATGAAGTCACTCCTTCTGCTTATACTCTTGAGTTGTGGCATAATAGGCTAGGACATGTTCATTGTAAACGAATAAACAGAATGTCTAGTCTAGGGCTTATCTCCAAGTGTGGGGGTAAGGTAGAGAAATGTGAAGTTTGTGCTCAAACTAAGATCACAAGGAAACCCTTTCCTCGGGTTAATCGAAGTACAGATCTTCTGGAGTTAGTACACTCAGATATCTGTGACTTCAAACAGTTCTCTACAAAGGCCGGGATGAAGTATTTCATAACCTTCATCGATGACTTCTCAAAGTATGCGTTCGTCTACTTGCTGAAGGCTAAAGACGAAGCATTCGAGAAGTTCAAGGAGTTCAGAGCCGAAGCTGAGCGGCAGACTAGATAACAACTCAAAAGAATAAGAAGTGATCGAGGTGGGGAGTACAGGTCCTCATGAATTCGCATCGTTCTGCAAAGAACATGGAATTGTCAATGAAACTACGGCTCCGTACTCTCCTCAATCTAACGGAGTAGCAGAGAGGAAGAACAGAACGTTAACAGAAATGATTAACTCAATGTTGTTGACTGCTGGCCTTCCTAAGTGCTACTGGGGTGAAGCTGCATTGACGGCCACTTTTATTCTAAATAGAGTGCCTCATGCAACTTCAGACGTTACTCCTCATGAACTCTGGTTCAAGGTCAGACCTAACTTGAATGTCATTCGAGTGTGGGTGTGTCTGGCATATGTCAAGCTTCCAGATCTGAATATTCAGAAGCTTGGGACAAGGACTACAAAGACAATCTTCTTGGGGTATGTCGAGAAAAGTGATGCTCGAAGATTTCTTGATATTGAGTCAAATCATATCATTGAATCTCGCGACGCAGAATATTTTGAAGACAAATTTGCTAGGCACAAGAATATTGTTCTTGCGGATGTACCGGAGAATAATGAGGGTGCGCAGCAAACTGAAGTCTTCAATGAAGATGTGGTCCAAGAAGATGTTGTTGAAACAACGGTTGAACCAGAACAAGCTGAGCCGTCAGCTAAGCGTGTGAGGAGGCCGAAGGACTTCGGAAGTGACTTTGTCACCTATCATGTGGAAGCAGATCCGCTTACCTATGATGAGGCGATGAAGATCAGAGACGCGGTTTTCTGGAAGGAGGCAATTGACAATAAAATTGATTCCATCACCTCAAATAATACTTGGGTGTTGGTTGATCTTCCTGAAGGAGCTAAACCCATCGGATGCAAATGGATCTTCAAGAAGAAGATGAAAGCAGACGGAACTATTGATAAGTTCAAGGCTAGGTTGGTAGCCAAGGGGTTTTCTCAGAAGCAGGGGATTGACTATTTTGACACGTATGCTCCAGTTGCCCGGATGACCACTATCAGGATGTTGATTGCTCTTGCAGCAATACATAAGATGGTGATACATCAGATGGATGTGAATACGGCTTTCCTAAATGGCGAGCTGACCGAAGAGATTTACATGCAACAGCCAGAGGGATTTGTCATCAGGGGTCTTGAAGACAAAGTCTGCAAGTTGGTAAAATCCTTGTACGGTCTTAAACAAGCTCCCAAGATGTGGCATGAGAAATTTGACAAAGTTATAAGGTCAAATGGCTACATGGTCAGCGATACGGACAAGTGTGTTTACACGAAGTTCGCTGATGGAAGAGGTGTGATCGTTTGTCTGTACGTGGACGACATGCTTATCCTAGGTACGGATATTAGCTGTGTCACGGAGACAAAGAAATTCATCTCAAGCAAGTTCAGTATGAAGGACTTGGGGGAAGCTGATGTGATCTTAGGGATCAAAATCATCCGGACAGACGCTGGACTAGCGCTGTCACAGTCTCATTATATGGAGAAAATGATCACTCGTTATGGGTATCGGGATCTTCCAGGGATCGATACGCCGTACAGGTGTGATCTGAAGCTGAAGCCTAATTCAGGGGAAAGCGTCAGGCAGCTGGAGTATGCAAGCGTAATCGGAAGTTTGATGTATGCTACTAATGCCACAAGGTCTGCCATAGCTTTCGCCGTGGGAATGCTGAGTCGTTTCTGTTTGCCATTAAAATTGTTTGATTGAAAACTTTAACACAAACAGAACAGTGTTACAATATAGGACTTAGATGTAGTCCTAGGAGTACACTTTTGTTTAATCTGGGTCCTTAGTGCCAATGGAGCGAGTGGTAATGCGTTGACTCCGTTGACGGGCTGACGACGGTTATCGGTTCTCTGAAGGTGTAGATTGCTCTGGGTGCTGGAGCTTACCGAGAGGAGGAAGACGTTGAGTGTCTGTATCTGCCTCTCTGGTAATTCTCTGTATGTTCGCTGTGGATTCTGTGCCTGTGTGAGAAGGAAATGATCCCTCTATTTATAGCTTTGCAGGCTGGCTGCTCATGCGCGCATGTAGGATGCGCTGGTGTGTGGGGACGCCACGTGGGGATTGCTGATGGAGGCGCGTGGGATGCGCCCTAATCGAGGGGTAGAATTCTTCATACTGCTGTTTGTGAGCCGGCACGTAGCAGGGGAGAAGATCTTTCTGTTGCTGAAATCTTGGATGAGTTGAGTCAAAGGACACGTGTCATCGACCCATGGCTTAGAGATCTCGGATTTGGTGGGGGAAGTGATCTGGTGAGCTGCGCCTTGGATTGGACGCAGGAGGAGGCTGCGGCTCGTAACCTTTAGGAGTTACAAACCGTTCGGGGCGCATGGCTTTTGAGGCGCATGCAGGCGACTTTCCTTCTGTCTTTTGGGATCAGAGAGCAGTCTGAGGCGCATGGCTTTTGAGGCGCATGCAGATTTGGGCGCATGGCTGCAGAGGCGCATGCGGGTGGTTGAGTGGCCACGTGGCAGTAGCCGTCGGGATAAAGTCATGATGATGCTGACGTTGCCGACGCTTCGTTTTCTGAAAAAGCTGTCAACTGTTCAGACTTTGGGAGGTGTGCTGCCAACTCTGTCAGTTCAGCATTTAATGTTTCTGACATTCGATGGACAGCTGAGTGGGCGCGTCGATTGGCGTTCCACTCGGTATGGAGATGTGTGGGGGCGCATCCTCTGTGATGCGCCTGGTACTGAAGGGCGCGTCTATGTGACGCGCCTGATGCCGAAGGGCGCGTCCGTGTGATGCGCTGTCTGACTGGCGCATCCGACATGTCTTTTAATGATGCGGCTGTTTCGCTTATCGAGTGCTTTAAATAGCCGTTTGGCTGAATTCGAGGCGTCCGGTTCATCCATTTAATGTAAATTCATTGCACGGAATTCGGAGAGCCATCCACTTGGCGCGTGGGTTTGATCTGCCCGGCCTATAAATAGTGGCATGGAGAGAAGGTTTGCTTCTCGTTCCCTCACGTACTTCCGACATGAACTTGGGTATTCGGGTGCATTCTGTTGACGAAGTGTTCCCGAGGGTGAAGATGAGACGCCATGTCGTCGTTGATGCACTTGAAGGTGACTGTTACATCCAAAAGACGGAGTCGAGGGCTTCCGAGGCAGGCGGAAGGTGCCTGTTGCATCCAAAGATAGGGATGCTCGGGCCTCGTCTCCGTTGTTCCGGAAGAGCCGTAGATCGGAATGACGGTGCTAGGCTCTTTCTTCCTTCAAAGTGGGTGTCGCCCACTCTGGTTATGTTAAAAGCTGTTCCTTTAGTCGTGGTTTCGATCACGGTCTTCCTTCGCCTTTGGAGGCTCTTTCGAACCTTCCCTGGCCACAGATTTGCGGTGCTCTTCTCTTCCTTGGTTCCAGCCAGAGGGTTAAATACTTTGTTTAGTCGAAGCATTTATCAGGTGAGCCTGGCTGGAAGAGCGTCACATAACTGGGCTGCTGAAGGGATGCACATAACTGAGCTGGATGCACATAACTGAGCTGCTGAAGAGATGGTGGGATGCGCCTGGTTGGAGGCGCATGGTATCTGCTGCGCCTAACTGGCGGCGCATGGTGACTGCTGCGCCTATCTGGAGGCGCATGGTGGCCGCTGGCTGTAGACTTAGGATCTTTCCTTTGTAGAAATTCTCCTTTGTACAACCTTTTCTAGACATGTAATAGACTTTTGTATAAAAAAAAGTCCTTTTTCAAATGTCTATTTGCTGTGAAGTGTTCTGTCCGAGTTCTGGCGCATGTAGTGTCTGGCGCATGGGCTTTCTGGTTGTGAAATTCCATGCTTCTACAAGACCCCCTTCAAAGTTTTCAAAACTTTTGAATAAGTTTTGGAATACTTTGAATAAGAAGCATGGAGGTCAGGGCGCATGATTGTTGGGCGCATGCTTGTTCGGGCGCATGCTCCTCTCAGTTAATGCATATGATGATGCCTTGGTAACCGAAAAGATTAATGATGATCTTTTGGTTGTATTTTCTGTTATCTCTTCACAGGACCCGAGGCGACGGCTGAGATCACTCCTCATCGGTTCACGCGTGCGACCACGGCCTATAAATAGGTGAGAGATGGAGAGAGAGAGAGTTCTTCTGCTCTGTGCCTTTGCCTTCTTTAGAGTTCTTCTTAAAAACCCTAACTTCTTCCTCTTTGAGAGAATGGCTCCCAAGACCCCTCGCGGCGGTGCTGGCAAGGGAAAGGAGAAAGCGAAGGAGTTCGTCGACGAGGATGCACCTATCACCCTTGCGACTCCAGCCGACGTTCGTCCCGAGGTGTCGGGTGGGTATCGTCTCTTTCACACAAGTTTTGGGCCATACTGTGCCCTAACTCAAAGCTGCCAACGCGTATGGACTGTCCTGATGATACGCCGAGGTTTTATCCCGCCGACGTGCATAGGTTTAGGCCTTTATTATGCACCGAGGTTTAATTGCTGACGCGCATGGGTTTTATACCCTGATGATGCGCCGAAGCCTTCGCTGACGCGCATAGGCTCACGCCTTGATGATGCGCCGAAGCTCCAATGCTGACGCGCATGGGTTTACGCCCTGATGATGCGCCGAAGCTCCAATGCTGACGCGCATGGGTTTATACCCCGACGATGCGTCAATCTATTTGACACCTTTTGTCTTTTTGCCTGACTTCCACTTTTGTTGTGCCAGTGTCGATGACGATCCCTTTGTTGAATGAGGTCCTCCTGGACGCTTTCTTTGCCAAATGGGAGTTGATTTTGATGAGGCGGTGATCAACCCTGCAAAGGATGCTATCTTACAGAACCAACCCCGGGAGAGAATGCTGCAAATCCAGAACCAGTTGCCGCTTTTTCTCCAGAGTATGATGGAGAGTGGTAAACTGAAGTCTGCTGAATCTGAAGATGTGACTTTCTTAAAACCTGCCTTTCTGTTTGGCGACCGACTAGTCTCTTCTGAAGCGAAGATACTGAAGATCAAAGAAGACTGGTTCTTTTCTGCCAAAGGCATGGTTCTATACATGCGGCAGATTGACCGCCAGTTGCCGCTGACGGCCTTTTATCGTTTAGCTTCGAAGAGAAGGATGGGTTGGAAACTTACTCCTTCTCAAGGAGGGGCCTTGGGAGGTACCCTTTCGATCGACGCCACCTCGAACCAGCGAGATACCTTGGCTGCTTCACGAGCCGGTTCCTCGTTCAGTTACCGAGCCTTGCGTTCCGGGAGCCTCTACAGTGAAGTCCCAAGCGACACGTTTCCCTTCAGTGCCTCGACCTTTGCAAATCGGATGCTGACAGCGAAGGTCATGTATCCGACAGGTGGCTTTAGAGTCGAAGGTTGGTGTCACTACATTCCGAGGTGGGACGAGTTGACCACTTGGGTGCTTTCAAGGTTCAAAGTTGAGCTTAAGGAGATCGGGCTGACAGCCGCCATTCGGGCTACGCAGGCAGGCGTGGATCTCAATAAGCCTATGTTCCTTGCGCTCTTGGAATTATTCAATGCCCATACTGGCAGCTTTTTCACTCCGGTGGGAGAGTTGGGGTTGGCTCTCCATGAGATGTACGAAGTGTCTAAGCTTCCTTGGGGCTCGGAGCCGTACGAGGAATATTTCCCGTCAAATGAGGAGATCCAGGTTCTGGAAGATAAGGACCCGGAGATGATGGCTGTATTCAAAGAGGTGACGAGCCACCATTATCTGATGCACCGGAGGGATAAGGGCAAGACCCAGCCTCATGTGACTGCTTGGAGGGACTACGTCTTTAGACAAGACAAAGAGGACCCTTCGCAGTTTTCTACTCCGCCGGCGCTCTCTCGTAGCGAAGTGCTATCTGAAATGAGCAGGTTAGGTGAGAAGAATCCCCGAGGGAATGAAGACCAGCAGTCAGATGAACGCTCTTACAGCTGCTTCTGGCATCTTTATCGAATGTCATCCAAGGCGGTGTTGACGGCCTACCTGATGATATGGCTCCGGGATTGCGTGCTCGCAGGCGGATCCGGCGCCGTAGAGAGGGTGACCCGGAACTTAATCCTACCAGCCGTAAAGTTGGTCTGCGGCCGGCGTTTGGCTCTTCTCCCCACAATGGTATGTAACCTACAGCGAGGTTTGCGAGAGTTTGCGGGAAATGTGATTCATGACAGAGGCAGAAACAATAACTTCCCGTGCCGAACTGCCGTTTCACTATTTGATGGGATGGTTAATTTTGCATCACCCCAATGTGATGCCCAGGCTCAGAAGAAGACTATAGGGCTGGAGATGCATTCCTTCGCCGTTTCCATCGGAGGAGCTGGTCGCACACTGGTGTCCCTGTCTGTAGAAAGGTTTTATCCCGTCTTCAAGGTTGGGAGATCACCAAAGTTGGTCCAATCTACTTGGGTTTTGAGGCCAACGAAGATTTAAAGGATTCGGGCGAAGGTACCACCACTCTGCCTCAATGGGGATTCCGCTGGTTGCAAAGTATTCGGCCGTCCCATCTGGTGTACCGGAACAGGAATCAGTGCTACCTGGAACCGTATCTGCCGAGCCGCTTTGCACGGCAATTTGGTTATGCCCAGCTGATGTTGGATAACCCCAGTATTACTCTGGGGTATGTTGGAAGTTTGTTGGATGGTGCACGAGCTTGGCATTACTATAATGCCGGATGTACCGGGGCTCGTTTTACGTTGCCCGTCCCAGATCCGCGGCCGCCCATTCTTTACTCGGCCGCCAAATTTTACTGTGTTATGGCTGCCGCGCCCTCCGGATATGATAGGGAGACCAGTCTTATCGCAGGCACCCAGTTGGCAGCGACCGGGGATATGCCAGTGAAAGCCCGATCGCATCGTCCGCCAGGGGCGGGTCATCGGGGTGCCCCTTCCGCATCTCAGGCAGAACCCTCGGTCGATCGATCAAAACGATGTGCAGATACAGGGACTGAATCTCCTGCGCCGAAGAAGCAGAAGAAGGCGTCGTCACCGACGGTGTCATCGGACTCAGCGTCCGCAGAGGTAAGGATGCCCTACATAGTCCGGTTTAGGTTCCATATTTTATGTAACCGATGCCTTCTTTTGTAGGAACCGCTAAAAAGAAAGCCTCGTACTACAAGATCGGATGGGAGTAGGCAAAAAGAGATGGCGGGCTCGTCTGGAGTGCGTATTCCGCCGACTATGATGTCTCCCATGGAGGAGAATCCGGAGGATGCTGTCGTCGTGGAGATTCCGGTATCCCCGGATTATGTTAGGAGAGAAGCTGAGGGTGCAGCAGCTTCTGAGATGATGAAGGTCACAACGGAGGCTTCGAATGCCGAGGGGAGCACGCGGCTTCCTGGCGGCGAGGTGGAATGTAGTTCGCGTCTTCGGATGACGTTACTCCAGAGCTGCAAGAGTCTGTTGCGGGGGCAACAGATATGGTTGGGACAGAGGAGAGGGTTGATTCCCCTCCTTGTCATGATGAGGGGAGGTCGGCTATATCATTGTCGAGTCTTACCCCAGCTTCAACGTGGAAGTTGAGGTGGCTACGATCAGGAG